>JASKGM010016142.1:0-33103 GCA_034509205.1 Ceratonia siliqua
AAATTAAATAAATAAATTTAAAACATTTAAAAACCTACCCATGAGTATTTCTACTCATGAGTAGGTTAGAAAGTCCCTTGTATAATATTCTAAATTTACTTAGCATCGGAGATTTCAACACTATTTACAAAGCATAGTAGCGGCATATACCGTTGCTAAAAGTGGATTAAAGTTTTTTCATATTTGTTATCATAGGAAGGGGGTTACGAGTCTCCCTCTCAACCCTGCAAGAAAGGTAGTTTTTTTTTTTTTTATTGGCAATGACGGAGCTTAATGTAGATATAGTGAGGTTACCGCCCCTTAAATTATTTTTGTATATAAAAAATTAAAAAAAAATAAATTGCCCCATCAAAAAATTTGTTATATAATTTTATTTTTTAAAATAATTTATTATGTAAGTTTTTTATAATATATCAATAGTTAAAAGTGAATATGTAACAGAAGTATATGAAAAAGAAATACACAATTATAAATATTTTTTTATCTTCTCCCTCTAACTTTTTCTATTCTTTTCTCTCATCTTCTTTCTCTAACTTTTTCTATTATTTTATTTTCATATTCATAGCATTTATAATGTTTGAATTTTTTTGCAAGTTTTTTAACTTTCTATTTTCATATATGCAATTTATGTTATATATTTATTTTTTTCATATATTCTCAAATGTGATTGATTTTCTACTAAAGACAAAGGATTCTATTATTGTTGTTGAGCTTGTATAGTCATCCTGTTATTTTTGTTTTTTAATATTTATCTACTTTTTTAGTACTAAAAATGTCACTAAAGGCTAACAAGAAATAATTATTTGCTATGTTATGGCTCCATTTTTAGGGTTGTAGCAATGCATTTTCACGTTTACCCCCTTTTTTTTTTGTTTTTTTTACCTTTTGATATTATTTGACAATTTTTAATCTTTGGATCCTTTTAGGAATGTTTTGAAATGTTTTTAAAATTTTTTGCTCTTATTATACTGTTTATTCAATATTTTTTTTAGAATTATACTTTTCATAAGTAAAAAATTTGAAAACATTTTAAAAATTCTAAAAAAAAAGATATAAAAAATAATCAATTAATACAAAAAAAAAATGTAAAGTGGGAGGTGGGATTGCATTATTACCCAAAAATGGGACAGTAACACAGCAACCACCCAAGAAATAACATAATATAACTTGGCCACTCAAACTTTTTGCCCCCTCACACATTTTGATCAATATCTGTCACTACTTATTGGTATTACAATTTGGTGATATTTAGGATTACTTGGCATATATCAACTGATCAATTATTCTTACAGTATCTTTGGCTTTCTTGCAAAATTTTTAATTTTTGAAAATCACTTTTTTAAAAATTAATTTCACAAAAAGCACAATAACAAATAAGTAGTTCAGTGTTTGGTTAATCATTTAACAAAATTTTTTGTCAATATTATTAGTGTTTAGTCTATCTTATAAAAAGAATGAGTTAACATAAGGTTTGGTCCTAATAGTTTCAGTTAATTGTCAATTGTGTCCCTCTAATTTAATTTCGGTCAATTGAGTCTTTATAGTTTTTATTCCTATCAATTTAATCTCTGTCGTAAAGTTGTTAACTAATACCGTTAAATAATAGTATAACTTGACAAAAAAATCTTCAATTTCAGAGACTAATGTTCTTCCCAATTCAGATTCTGTGTTGCTTACTTCACCCATTAAAAGCGATGCAAAATCTTGCATCCAGCTAAATCCAAGTAAACGATTTCAATAAACCAACCTCAAAGACTAACCTAAAACAGAGTATAAATCTCATAAAAGAATTTCACTTAGCACCCAAAACATAAATGCAAGAAACTAAAATATTTCAAGTTCATTGCAGTAGCGTCAAAGAGAAATAGAATTATTTATACCAGGAGCTCAAAACCAAGGAAAAAGGAATGGATTTGCTTATATGATTTGAATTATTCAGAAGCTACAGTTACTAAAGAATTATTACAACACTGTAGCTGAGAGAAGTAGTTACTCGAAAATGCTGCGAGGACGTCCAGGATCGCGAGGAGCTGAGGAGTCAGAAGTAGAAACAACAGTGAGTCCTTGTGCAGTTGTGTGGTTGAGACAGTCAGTGAGGGGGCAAAAAAACAACTTAAGTCTTAAGTTTTAGTTTTTTTTTTAATTTTTGTTTAGGCCCACAGGGTTGGCTCAACCTTAACCTTGTCTAGCCCCCCAATCATGGGGGCCAGCCCACATAGGCCCGGTTAGATAGCAGCCTAGCCCAGCCCCTATTATAAGGCCATATAGGCCGGCCCTATGCATTTGGCCCATATTGATACCTCTACCTGTAACCCTCAACAAGAAGGGAAAGTCAAAGCTCTACTTTACCAAAGATTGAACGGAGCCGAGACTTCAACTTTGAAAGGGAAAACAAAATTAAGGAAATCAACGTGATATAAGGCTGGACTAGAGAGATCAATCAAACTTGGCATTTGCACGAAAAAGGGAGCAACAAGAAAGGAAACTCGAGATTTAAGGCAGAAGAGCAAGACCTTGAATATTAGTTATGAAATTGTGAGAGATGAGTAACAAGGAAATAAGTATTCAGCCTACCAAGGATGCTCCTCAATGGCTAGAAGTCTTAATCCATAGAGGGAGCATCATTTGAAGGAGAAACCAGTGAACAAGCACAAGAAGAAGTGAGCCATTACTTGCACATCCTCTTTGAATTTGGTTTCCTTATACTATAGGGTCAATGTGAACCAGTGTGAGCTTAGATTTGTGATTATGCCACACTCTGCCAAGCGAGTTCTTACATTCGCCAAAATCCTATCTTTCCTATGAGAAGTATTGTATGAAATTGTTGATGGTGAGTAAATAAAATCCATCATATAAACGTCATTGGTGAGCATAGCAAAACTAAATCATTTGTAGCGACCTGAGAAACTATTCGTTGCAAGTGAGTGAGGAAAACTAATTGTATAATCTGATTTGAAATAGTGAAAAAAAAAATCCTTTGGGAGTTCAAGAGATTTTATGTAGGCCTCATTCTTGAGAGACTGAACGAGAATAAATATTGTTTCTATCTTCTTTCCTGATTATTCTTTGTTTGAGTTTAGTTTATGTGTAACAATCATCTTTGCTTTACATTTTTAATTAACTGAAAATACATCTTATTTAACTGATTACTTGAACAAAATTATATTTCATCATCTCGTCATTGTCACCAAGTCACACTTGTGCACCATTGTTTCTCACATTACACTGTTATTGAAAAGCTGTAGCCACTCGTTAAACTTGAGTAATTATATTCATACAATATAACAAAGGCATACAAATTCATCCCCTTTTGGTACAGTTATCTTTCAGCATGTTTGTTATCCTAGGCAGGAAATTGTAGTCTTTCTCCCTCACATGAACCACATGGAAGAAAGCTAGGCACACCAGTGAAATCAAACCCAGAAACTAGAAAAATCTGAACGCAAAGAGGAACCGAATCACTCATCAATTCACAACAGAAGAAAAACATCAACAAAACTACACTTTTATCAAATTAATTTAGTCCACTCAAATACTCAAACTTTATCAGTAATGGAGGACCCGCCGTTCTGGTTTCTGTCAGCCATGGCAAGTGAGCGAGACTTGGAAATAAAGAACCCCAAGGTGTGGCCGGCCACGGCGGCGATGAAGATGCCAAGATTGAAGGACATGACTGCGAGCATCACCAAGTAGATGAAACTGATGCGAAAGACAAAGATGGAAGCCATAGTCAAGGCACCAACAACTGGGTTCGTGCCACGTTTGATGGTTGGCTTGTTAGATAGAAGCTCAGCAGCCATGGCTAGAAAGAAAACGAAGAGGATGGATAATAGGTACATGCCAACGCTGTGCTTTGGCCAGCCAGAGAAGAGAACTGTGGCATCTTTTCCCCAGTAGAAGCTCATTTGCATCTGCATATTCTGCATCATCATATCATGATCAGACATGGGCATTTCGTGACCGTGATCCGTATCCATTGATGATCTCCTGCCTGTTCAGAGAGTTGAAGGGAGAAAGAGAGGTTGGCATGGTTTCGAGTTTCGACTCATAGATAAATAAACAGAAATATTCCTATAAATGAAATGACAACAACAGGGGACCAATGACAAGAGATGATCATAGTTTGATAATAACAAAGAGATGCCTATACACCACGTTTGGCTGAATTGTAAGGTTTTATCATTGGCTACTAATTTGTTCTTTTCTAAGCGTCGTTTATTAGGAGTTAGTCATCTTTGAGAAATTCTTCAGACACATGTAGACCAAATCAATTAATATCCGAGGCCAACATGTTTGAATTTTAATTTTACCAATTTTTTAGAGTTAAATTGCAAGAAATATTGTAAAATTTTAAGTTTGATATGAATGATTTACTTTTAATCCAATTAAAAAAATAAATTAATTGCAGTATATATAAATTGATTTAAATATTAACTTATTGTAATAAAAAAAATAACTCTAAATATGGATAAAAATAAATGAGGTATTTGCTTTTTATTAACTGTATGATTGATTTTATCTTTATCTTTTTTTAATTTGAGAACTGAAAAATAGTGAAATTTGAATAAAGAATCGGGATATATCTATTTTTTTAATATTTAAAATTGAAAAAATATTATTAGACTAAGTATTTAATTTTTTTTACTGATAAATAAATGAACAAATGAAGATTAATATTAAAAAAGATGTCATTTAAATTATATTTATAAATAATAATAAGTTTTTAGTTGATTTTATGTATTTATTTTTAATATATGAATTTATAATGGGAGTCCACTTAATCATTATATAATGATTGGACGCCAGTTCAACAAGAGGCGATAAGATCTTCATTTTGTACTATAGATTATATCACCTCTTATCACCTCTTATCTTTCTCGTACTATTCAACTGAGCTAAAATTTTCTTTCGTTTTAAATTAGGCTGCAGCCATTTTTTCTTTTTTTTTCTTTTGTTTTTATGTTTTTTCTTTATTTTTTTATTTTTTTAAATTAATTAATTATTTTATTATCATATATTTTTAAAAAAAGTTTATTTTTTTCTTGTATTCATGATATTATTCATCCATAATTATTCATTTGTAATTTAAAATTTTTTTAAAAAATAAAAAAAGTCTCAAAAAATTAAAAAAAATACATGATATAAAAAATATTTAATTAATTTTAAAAATAAAATTTAAAAACTCTATAAAAGTGGTAGGGGAGTGTTTCTTTTTAAATTATTGGGTATTTAATGTAATTATATAGGAACTAAAAAAATTATTAAATAATTTTAATTATAATAAAAAATAATTATATTATACAATTATTTTTATTAAAATTAATTTGAATTTTAATTATTTTATTAAAAATAATAATAAATAATATAAAATAATAATAATAATAATTAATATTTTATTATTAATATAAAACAATAAATAATTTAAAATAAATAAAATATTTTATAAGAGAACTGCTACTCCGTGGTGTTTGGGATGATAGCTGCAGTATCTCACAAGAGCTGTAAGTTGCTATTGCCCCTACTTTGAAACAATAGTATAATAACTGCTTATTTTATAAAATTTAATATTCTACTAATATTGTTTTAAAATTTAAAATATTAAAGAATTTTGAATCTCATAATATGAAATGATACTTTTATAAATATTAAAAAATAATTAACTTGAATGAAATCAATATAAACAATTATATAAACGTATCAAAACGTGTACATATAATTGTTGTCGATAATTTAATTAATTTATTACAATAGACTGAATTTATTCAATAATACCTTTTTGTAGATAACTTTAAAAGTAACAATTTTTTATTTTGAGAACTTATGTTTTAGACTTTAAAGCATTTCAAGTTATGTTTTTTTCAGTATTAATTTCATATGTAACTTTTGAAATGAAAATTTCATATGGTTAACTTACATAATTTAACTAATTAATTTAATTTATGCAAAGTATCTTTCATATGGTTAACTCTAAATAATTTTGTCGTGCCAGATCCGGAATATATATGTGACCCTAAAATTATATATTATTACCAAGTTAATGTCAGTGTGGTATTGTTAATTAATTATGAATAGAGACCAAAAGTTTTCCAAATACAAGGTGACAATATATGTTATATATATTTTTTGTTTATTTCAAAGAGTAATATTTTGTTTTTAAGAATAAAACACAATAAAAATGTTTGGAAGTATGTTTTCGAGTTTTTAATGTTAAAACCAGAAAAAAAAAAACTCTTCAAATTATTTTATAAATCTGTTTTAAAAGAATAAAATAAAAATAAAACCAAACAGTCCTCAATGCTCACATATCAAACATCACCTAATTATGGTCCATTCAATGCGTTATTCCATCTAATAAAATTAGAGTTCTTTAAATGAGTTCATTTTTTTTTTTTACAAATAATGACACAGAAATTTAAATATAATTTTTTTATAATTATATATTCAAAAAATAAAAACTACATTTAAATTCAGTTATAAAGCTATAAATTTGGTTATCAATATTCTTATATTGATTAATGATCAATAATCAAATTTGGATTTGCTAATGAATGGTAAAAAGGAAAAAACCAAAGTGGGGCAGAGAGGGGGGAAGAAAGCCAGGGTTTTCTCATGCCAAGTGTCTATGTTTCGCTTCGGATCTCTCGCCATTTCAATTGGGCCAATTCAGACAATTCCACAGATATCCGACCCGCCTAAATTCTCCTGAGTAGACCGAGTACCAAAATTGAAGAATCTGATGATGGGCCCGTCAACGTAATCACATTTTTTTTATAAAAAAATAACATTATGAAAAATTAAAAAAATTTAAATAAAACATTAATAAATTTTAATTTATAAGAAATCAATATTGGTTTAATAAAAAAATTCTTTTAAATAATAAGGTTAAATTTTTAAATAAATAAAAATTTTTTAAGACTTAATAATATTTTATTTAAATTTTTTTTAATATTAATTTAATAAAAAAAAATTTAAAAAAAATAAGGTTAAACTTTTAAATTATATTAATCTTTTATTAAAATTTATTAATTTTTTTATAATTTTTTTAATTTTTATAATGTCATTTTCTTATATAAAAAAAATCATCATTTTTTTATAAAAAAAAGATTATCCATATCCAAGAAACACGCCTCGGTTTAATGACATAACCGCCAGCATCAGCGTATAAGACAACCCAAAATGTGCAGCGTAGATTGCCGTCATGACCACCCCAGCAACTACGTCGTTGGTTGCTAGCTTTAACTTGATGATGTTTATAAAAGAAAGCCACTCTACCAGCATGGCCAGGGGAAGTCGCCCCCCAAAATTTTTTTTAATATATTTTTATGTATAATTTTTAAATAAATAATTTGCTGTATAATTATGTTTTTTATAATTTTTTTATAAGTAAAAATTTTGTTTTAGTTTCTTATATTTATACTTTATTTTATTTTTATTTTTTACATTTAATTTAATTTATTTTTGTTCTTAATATTTTAAAAATATACTTACTTAATTTCAAGAAGTAATATAGTTAAATATATTAACAATTTTTGTTAACTGACATACAAAGTAAAAGAAATTAGACACAACAATTGATGTAGCATGTTTGTATTGACATGCCTTGCTGACTTATCAACAACAGCATCTTTCATTTTTTTCTCTACCTTCTGTCATTCATTTTTCATTTTTCTCAAACAGAGGCAGAGGAACAAAGTCCATTCTCTCTCTTCTTCGTAGAGGCAGTGCAACCCCTACTACAGTGAGGGAGGAGTTCCCATGTTTTAAGAGAATCTCTATAGATTTCCTTTTCTTCATCCTCTCCATGGGCTTAATAGATGATAGCTTGGAGGACCCATCTGCCATCTCTTCTTCAGACATAGGCTTTTGAAAATCATTGTTGGTGCCTGAATCAGCTTCAATCCCAATTTCCTCCTCAGAAATAGAGTTACTTTTCTTACCACCCATGTACAAGACGGGTAATTAATAGTGAGGAGAATAAATGCGAAGGCAACCTGACGACCTTGAACCCCCCACTGGGAACGTCCATTGTCCAAGACAAACAGGGTAAAACTATTTGGGTTTTTGAGTTTTTTGGTAAAGAGGAACATGCCTCGCTTCTATCTATAGGAAATCCGGACCCACTATTTGTTTTACTAGCAAAATCATGTACTTTTGAATTGGATAGTTCAATTTTTTTAAAAGATTCAGATAATCGAAGGTGTTTAAAGCTTATTATGAATGCTGATATTTTTGTTTAGGAAAGAAGAGGCAAAGAGAAATTAGTCATTTCTTCTGGATTCTGCTACACTAGAATCTCTCATGCTTCTCTAACTATACATGAATCCTAACTAAATTAATAACCAACCCCAAATTCTCAGCTTATTCATCTTTAATATGATATTTTCATTGGTAATTCATTCACCGCCATAGAAAGAAAAACAGAATGCAGTACTAGAAACAGAGCACTATAATAGACACTCTTGGTAGCCTCTCCCCAACACCAATAGAGACAAGGTTCAAAACCAATTTTGTGAGAAACTCTTCTCTTTCTCTCCCCTCCTCAACAAACAAACAAACAAAAAATCCTTTTCCCCTCTTAGTGTTACATCTGGCTGGTTTCCCCTCTTGGTGTTACATCGGGCTGGTGTTACTCAGTCTTAACTCTTTAACTCTCTGTTATGGGTCTTTACTTTGTTCTGTTACCCAAGAATTCCCATTGATTGTTCTCTAAATGCTCTAAAATAAAAGGTATATTATGGATAAATTTTTGCAAGATTCCAGATTTTCCTAAGAAGCTCACAATACTTGAGAATTCATTGAAAGATTCTATCTGGGCAGTAGTACTTCAAGAAAGAGTGATTAATACATGGTCAACTACACTTTTAAATGGTAGGAGATAATATAAAACGTAGGGGTTGCACTGCCTCTGTTTGCCAAGAAGAGGGAGAATGGACTTCGTTGCTTTGCCTTGTTTGCTAAGAAGAGGAAAAAAAAATTAGTGATAGAAGAAAAAGAAAAAAAAAATAACATGGCTTGCTATCTTATCAACCACGTTAACACCAACATGCCACGTCAATTGCCATGTGTTCAATTTTTTTTAATTTATATGCCATGTAGTTTACGTCAATGAAAATTGTTAATTTATTTAATGATGTTATATTTTAAAACTAAATTTGTGTACTTTTAAAATATTAGGGACAAAAACGAAATAAATTAAACGTGGGGGACCAAAATGAAAAAGAGTGCATACGCAAAAGACCAAAACAATATTTTTATTTTTTTTTAATAATATATTAATAGTTAAAAGTAAATGCATAAAAGAAGTGTAACAAAAAAAAAATACATCTATAAATAATATTTTTGTATCTTCTTTCCAACTTTTTTTATATTCTCTCTTGAACCCTCTCTTCTTTCATCATTTATACATATTATATTTTCATATTCACATCACCTATGATGTTTGGCTTTCTGAAAATTTTTCAACTCTCTATTTTCATTTATGTAATTTATTTTTTTTATATATTTTTAAATGTGATTGATTTTTTACCAAAGACAAAGAATTCCTTTGTTGTTGTTGAGTTTACACAATCATCTTGTTATTTTTATTTATTAATATTTATCCCTTTTTTAGTACTGATAAGGCTATTAAAGGCTAATAAAAAATAACTTGATCATTAATATATGAAGCTTGATCATTAAAAAAGTTTTACCTCTATAAATTTCATTCAAGATCCGCCATTGAGCTATGACGAAGACGAAGACCAAAACCAAGGCGAATGTGCCGGCATTATCATTGGACCATCAGTTCGGCAACTGCACATCCACCTTCTTTCCCCAATATAACGTCGTGTGTATCAGAATCCTTCAATGACCCAAACGCGCCCCAAGGGGGCAGTTTGATGTCATTTTGCCTCAGCAAGGTGGAACAGTTATAAGTGTAGAAAAGTTCAAAAGATATGATATTTTATATAAGGGACTAAACTACCGTTTCTATTTTTTTATTTTTAAAATTAATTAATTATATTTTATATCATATTTTTTTAAAAATTTTTTTTTATATTTTTAATACTATTCATTAATAATTTTTTTTTACTATTTATATTTATTTGTAAGTTAAAAAATTTTAAAAAATATATCAAAACTCCCAACGGTAGAGGAATAACCTCCTTCATATAAAATGTTCCGTAATTTGTTATTTTTGCTGATGAATTAATCATCAATACAAATATAAATATGTTAGAAGTGAATTTTATTAAAAGGAAAAGGCTCTGCAAATAATAGCACTTTTGTTCAACCACAGTTCAGGGTCCTCTACCATGCAAATAATTTCTTTTTTTCTTTTAAAGGAATAACTTCAAGTGGAAACTGCACTTTATTCTAATTTTAGTGGTTTTCCATTTTGAGTGTTAACTTAATTACATAACTCTAAAGAGTTAGAAAAGCAACCTAAACTCATTAGCAGATTGTCCTGTCTGTGTCAGTATTTAAATTTATTATTAATATAACATATTTTATTTATAAAAATGTTAAAAAACCTATATTTAAATTCAAATAATCTCACTTCAAATTTTACTTTTATGGATACATAGATATGAGATAGAAGGATTAAGATCACGTAGAAATTTAGTTATGATCTATTTATTTATGGTGATTACTACCCTACCGCCTATACAGTGGGCGGTAGGGTAATTTAAAAATTTGTTTTTTATATGTTTTTTAATTTTTTAAAATTTTAAAATTTTTTAAAATTAATTAATTAAGTTTTATATTATAAATTTTTTTTAATATTTTTTTAGTATTTTTATATTTTTTATAAAATTTTTTAAATTATAAATAAATAGTAAAAAAAATATGAATGAATAGTAAAAGGAATGTAAAAAAATTTAAAAAAAAATTAAAAAATATATAAGATAAAAAATATTTAATTATTTTTAACATATAAAAAATATATATAAAAAAAAAGAGAGGTAGAATGTAACTTAGAGGAATCCATATAAGAAACTACTATCTCTGTAGAACAAACATGGTTGCTGTTACATTTTTTTTTTTTGTTTTATGAATTTCTTATATTTATTGATCAGATATAGTTACTCTCAAGTCTCTGTCACGAGTACACTACACGCAGATCACAGGAGAAAAGCTTTCAGTTCCCGGAAATATTAATGGTTCTGGGCCCTCTTCCATGGTGGTTGACAACCTCGTACTTGGGGACAGTAACAGTAAGAACTCCATTCTCCATATAAGCTTTCAGTTGGTCAACCTTGGCGTTCTCAGGCAACGTAAGACGCTGAACGAAGTGCCCACTTCTATGCTCAATACGGTGCCACTTCCCTGTCCTATCTTCCTTCGCTACCTTCTTCTCGCCACTGATACAGAGGACTCTGTCATCTTCCACTTCCACTCGAATTTCATTATGGTTGAGCCCAGGAAGGTGGGCTTTGTACACGTGGGCTGCTGGGGTCTCCGTCAGTTCTATCTGGGCTTGGAGAACTGATGACGTGTGGGTTGAGAAAGCCATGTGAGGTGAGGTTAGAGAAGTTCTGATATGATCATCGGAGTGAGAGAATGGGTCCCATATTTGCATATGCTGGGGAGGTTCATATCGGCGACGAAAGTGGCCGCCGGGAATGATGGACATTTTTACTTTTGCTGAAATTGGTACTTAATTTGCTAGTTAGCTATATTGATCCTGCTTGTGTAAGGTAGAGGAATAAGCACTTAGTTATATAGGACAGAAAAGGGGAATAAAGGTTGAAATGATCATGTAAGAATATATGCTAGCTTCAGAGAGGTGCCTTCCTCGTTCTAACAGGTATATATTTTTGAGGATTATTTTTTATATGCATATAAATTTTTTGATAGTTAATTTAATTTATATAAATTTTGTAAACGGAGACTATTTAGACTCTCAAAGAAATTCTTAAACTCGCTGGACACATCTTTTAATAAAATTCACTTCTAACATATTTATATTTGTATTGATGATTAATTTAGTTAATCTCTATTGCCAAATTAGATAAATTTATAGGTCGTGATCAGAACATATATGAAATTAGTGGTGTGTGTGGTAGGGAAAGGAATAAATTCCATTTGAGAAAAAGAAGCATATTTTGATAAGGAAATGAATGAATTGAGCATATTTCAACAATAATTAATCTAAGCAGCTAGATTCTGGTATGTGTATAATTAATGGGTTATGTTCCATAATAGACAGGCCAAGCAATTTCAAGCACTCAAGTTCTTCAAATCAAGCTAAAATTTTAATTTAACTTTTAATAGATTATACATATATTATTATTCAATGATTGCTGAACCTGATTATAATTTTTTAAAGAATAAATGCTGAAAGGTGATTGAAAGGTTTTAATGTTACTTAGTTATGAATGTTATTCATGTAATTTTTTTTCACAAACTCTATAAAAAGTAATTAATAGTTGTAATTTGAAATCACTATTCTCCATATTTTGGGCTAACAAAGCCCATAGTTCTTGTTGTATTAGCCCATTTCTATCTGAGCTTTCAAGACTCAATCTGTGGCCTAAATACTGAAAGATCCTACCAGAATTTAAGGATCTGTTTAAAATTTTTTTTATTTTTTTATGAGAATAAAAAAAATTTTAGGGAAGTATTTTTATGAATTGTTTTAAAAAATAATGATTAAAAATAAAAAATAGAAAATAATTTTTTTGTGTTTTAACTTATTTTTATTCTTTATTTTTTAAAAATAACTTACTCAAATAAATATTTTATTTTTTATTTTAAAAAATTATTTTAAAAAATAATAAAATAAAAATTATTCCAACCAAACAACCCTAATCTTTGTTTCTTTTTCGTGAAGAAAGAAAAAGAGAGGATGATGATAGATTTGACAATGCCGGAACGTTGTGGATGAAACTCAATTATTCTTCATAGGAACGGAACCCTAGGGCAACCATGAAACTTCACCAGCCCACACCTCAATTCCCTTATAAAAAACCATTAATTCTTGCATATTCCTCAATTCACCATCGGTACTGTAAATTCTGAGTCAGCCATTAAAACCCAGCACCATCTTCTTATTTATCAATCTCTTTCAATGTCTTCGAGCTTTGCAAATGGCTATGATTCCATCTCTTTTTGGCGGCAACAGGAGCATGTTCTTCGACCCATTCTCCACTGATATCTGGGCACCCTTTGGATCCACCAATGAAGTTTCAAGCTTTGTGAATGCTCGAGTTGATTAGAAGGAAACCCCAGAAACCCACGTGTTCAAAGCGGACTTACCAAGGCTGAATAAGGAGGAGGTGAAGGTGGAGGTGGAAGAAGGGCGAGTGCTTGAGATCAGCGGGGAGAGAAGCGTGGAGAAAAAGGACAAAAACGACAAGTGGCACCGCGTTGAGAGGGGTCAGGGCAAGTTCCTGAGGAGGTTCCGGTTGCCGGAGAATGCCAAAGTGGATGAAGTGAAGGCTTCGTTGGAGAATGGGGTCCTCACTGTTACGGTTCCGAAGGTGCCGGAGAAGAAGCCTGAGGTGAAGACCGTTGAGATGAGTGGCTGAGCCTGAGATCATGACCAAATCCGAAGCGCGTTTGAATCTGTTTAATTTCAATTCTACTGGAGGAGAGTAATAGAATATGAATAATGTAGAAAGTTGTGCTTTCATATCATTTTGATTAACCGTATGTTTGGAATGATTTTTATTTTATTATTTTTAAAAATAATTTTATAAAAAAAATAAAAATTTATTTAAATAAAAATATTTTTTATTAATTATTTTTTGTATTTTTTTAAAAATAAATGAAAAAATAAGTTAAAATATAAAAAAATTATTTTTATTTTTTATTTTTTAGTTATTGTTTTTAAAAATAATTTTTAAAAATAATTCATAAAAACAATCATTCAAATAAATTTTTTTATTCTCACAAAAAAAATATTTTTAAAAACTCATCCAACAGTTAATTTTTTGATGTGATATGATTGGCCTGTTGTAACTTGTAATAATAAACATTTTACAAACACATATTTTCCCTTTATAATACAATCTTCTTTAAACTTTTATGAATTTTAATATTGTTTAAAATATTTTATTTGTATCAATTGTTTTATATTATTTTGATTCGTATTTTTTTTTTGCTGAAAAATTATTGAATTGACGCGATCAACTAACATTGTGATGGTAAATCGATTATGTTAGAGGCAGGAATATGATCTGGACATGTTACTGCTAATGATTAATATGAGTAAGTTTTGTTAGTCATAAATGATTAATAATTAATATAATTTTAGGATGATAGAAAGAAAAATAATATTATTATTTTAATTATTTAAATAAATAAACAGTTAAGATATAATTCACATGACAATCCTAACCCGAATTCAAGTTACTCAAAAGTAAACATATTACCTAGGGGACTGACACTATATTTTCAGGTAATATAATAAAATAATAACACAACCCAAACAATAAATAAATGATGCATACTTTTAAATGAGACTATATATTTTATATTTTTAATAATAATAAATTAATTATAAATTTAAAAAAATTAAAACAATCAAAAAAATTTAAAAAGAATTGTACATTGAAAAAAATAAAAATTTTGAAAAAAAAAGAAAATTTCAAAAAAAATATAAAATAATCTCCAAATTTTTTTAAAAAAATATGATAAATAAAAAAGAAAGAAATAATATAAATAGCAAAACAAAAATTTTAAAAAAAATTAAATAACATATTAAAAAAATAAAAATAGAGGGACGGTAGCTTAGTCTCCCCTAAATAATAATATATTGAAAACAACACCCATAATTTATGGATTAGGATTCGGTCTTTTTTTGGATTGCTCATTTTTTTGTCTTTTTTTATTATATTAAGTTAAATTTTTTGGTATATATAGTTAAAATTTATATTATATTAATATATATCTATTAGACTTGCACAAGATGTAAATTAAAAATATATATATATAAAATAATGACAATCCAAATTCAACTCATTATCCATAAGTTAAAAATGTGTTATTCTATATGTGGGTCATTTTATCATGTTTTTTCTTTTTGATTTGTATATTGTACAAATCTAATAGACATATATTAACACAATGTAAATTTTAACTATATATACTACAAAATTTAACTTAATATAACAAGAAAATGACAGAAAATAATCAATTCAAAAAAGGACCAGATCCAAGACACTAGATTTAACACGTTTCGTGAATACAGAAGAAACTAAAAATTAAACTGGCATGAAAATATAATAAATATAGGTTGAATCTGGCTTATTTAAAATCAAATTAAACCAAACTAGACCGGTAGATCGAGTTTCAGAAGGATCATATTAATTATACGTAGACAAGCACTTCTTGATGAACTTTCTCTATGATCTTGAACTCTTCAATTTCCCTGCTCATTGATCCTATATCTTCAATTAACTTCTTCAAATTTCGATTAGAAGATCCATTTTCCCTCACACTTTCAAGAGCCATTCTTGAGAGCTCTTTTGCTCTTTTCAAGAATTCCTCTCTCCTTTCCTCCATCACTTCCTTCACCTTCTTCTCCACCGTCATCCTATCGCAAGTGTCCTTCATGTCAACTCCCATCTTCCACATCTCGCTCACACACCTGCAGATCCCAATTCAAAACTTTTTGTTAAATAATATATTTTTATAGTATAATAACAATAATAAATAAATAAAATTTATTTAATGATACATCATTATTTAAATAAAGCAAAATTACTTACATAAATGTTTTAAAGTTATCATTTAGAAATGTTTATATTTTAAAATCCATGCATTAAAATGTGTTTGGATTGACTTCTTAAAAAATCAAACACTACATAAAGTAATATATTTCTGTAATATTTGAACATATATCTCAATTTTAGTAATTTTGTTAATTAAAATTATTTTTTTACACCCAAACAGGCTTTTAAATTCATAAGTAATTAATAATTAACTAATTAAGTAAGGCTATAAAATAAGAAAAAAAAATTAAAGAACAGGTATAGTTAACAAACGACACCAAACTGCGTTGAATTAATGCACACCTGCTGTTCACCGTCTGATCTGTCAACAATGGCCAACAAATCATCGGCACCCCTTCGTTGATGCTCTCAAGAGCGGAGTTCCAACCACTATGAGTCATAAACCCACCCACAGCTGGGTGGGCTAGCACCTCCTCTTGCGGCGCCCAATCCACCACGAACCCCCTCTCTTTAGTTCCGATCTCGAGCTCCACCGGAATATTATCACCTAAACCTCCTTCTCCGGTGATCAAGTCCCGGCGAACGACCCAGAGGAACTTCTTCCCGCTGTTCACGAAGCCATGCCAGAACTCCAACAGCTGGTCACGTGAGAGTGCCACCACAGTGCCGAAGCTAATATACAAAACTGAGTTATGTTCTTGAGAATCGAGCCAGGTAATGCAGCTTCTGTCTTCTCTTCTCAGACCACCGCCATTGATGCTTGAGAAGTGGTTCTTGCAGAGAGTGTGGAGAGGACCGATGGTGTAAACTTTGGGGAAGATAGTGGCTAGGTTAGCGATAATGGGAGCTTCAAGGTTGTCAAAGGTATTGAGAATGAGCCCTTGAGCTCGAGCCATGGTGGCGGTTTCTTTGATGAAGAACTCCAGGGCGGTGTCTTCAGGTTTCAATCTGCAGTAGTTTGGAAGATCTCGGCATCGAAGAAAACTTTCCAATCCTTGAATGCTTACAAGCTTATCCATGTCCTCTGCATTTATGCCCACGCTAATTATGAAGAAGAAGAAGAATGAACTTCTACCTAACTAACCTAAACTAGATTATAAGATTATAGAAAAGTTAAATAGGAAGAGATTATAAGGACAATTTTCAATGAAACCTATCTCTGACTACATTCATGATTAGATTTGTTTATTTATTTATTGAATAAATTACTTGTCTCTTTTTTAAAAAATATTTTAATTATATAGTCATCCACTCTATTATTAAAATATATATGAACCTCATTTAAAAGTTAATTACAAATATAATACAACTTAATCCATTTTAAATTTATATTTAGTTAAGTAATTTATATATCTAAAATATTATTTGAAAAACTTTAAATTTGTTTATTATTGATTATAAAAATATTTTAAAAATTTTTCAATATGTTTGAACATTTAAATTTTCCTATTACTAATTATAAAAAATCTTTTAAAAATTATGCAATGTGTTTTTGTTTCTTCTTTTACATCAATATTACTAAGAGTGAGTGAATAAATGAATGATTTAAGTTTCACAAGTATTTTTTTTTTTACTTATGATATTTTAGATATATAAATAATTTAAGTTAAATTTAAAATTAGATTAAGTTGTAATATTTTTTTAACTTTTAAGGGATATTTATATATATTTTCATAATAAATGGTAGGATCGTGTAATTATTAAGGCATCTTTTAGGAGAATGCAAGTAATTTACTCTTATTTTTTAAAAAACATTTATCTTTATTGACACTTGCCAAAGAATATAATATTGTGCTAGGTATAAACTCATTAAAGGCTTTTACTATGTTATTACTTAGTATTTTTTATTTTTCTTATAATTTTTATTTTAAGAAACAGTTTAAAAGAATATAAAAAAGTAAAAAATAAATGTTTATTTTTTTATATTCTTTTAAATTATTTCTTAAAATAAAAATTATAATAAAAAATAAATAAAATATTACTCCAAGAAAATGGTTATTCTTGAAGTAGTATAGCAAATCCCCTCATTAAATAGTAATAGACAAATCAAAATTGTCAGAAAATCTATAAATTCAAAAAAAAAATTGATAGTTCTTAATTTTATTATATTATTTGATGCGTTCATCTTGAAGAATAACATGTTCAAGTACAAAAATACCAATATTTAAATTGTCAACTCCATTGTAGAAATCTAGCTATCATAAATATTGCTATATATGTCAACTTTCATGAATAATGACTAGTGAATTTTAAGTCAAGTTCGACGGGTCAGCTCGTTTTTAGAGGGTTAGGACTGAGCGAATTTAAGCGGGCCAATAAGAATTTAGCCCGAGGAGGGCGGGACTTAGCCCGCTGGCCCGAATTTTTTTTTAATAATTTTTTTAATTTTTTTATCATAAATAGTATATAAATTAAACAACTTATCTTTAAATTTATATATATTTATATTAATTTATATTTATATTAATTTATATTAATTTTTTATCCTAATTAGCATATGAATTAAACACATTTTTTATGAATTATTTATAAATCTTTTTATCATAATACTGTATTTAATTACTTGGAATATCTTAACTTATCTAAATCACATCATTTTTATTTAAACAACTACTTTTCTACTGCTGATTACATATAATGTTATTCAGGGATCCATTACTAATGTAGACAGTACCCAATTAATGTATATATATATATATATATATATATATATTCGCTCAATTATTTAGTTATAATTTATAAGATCAAATTTTTATTATGTGATTTGATTTAAATGGTACGATATTGAATAATTAGGGCTAATATATATGTTGTACCATTATGACTTGTTAAAACTTCTTAAGTATAATAATTATATCATATAAATCAACACTAAGTATTCATAACCAGTTTAGGCCATATATTTTAATTTTTAATTATTTACAAATTTTTATATTTTATGATGAGAAGAGAAGAAATCAAAAACACCAAATATTGTTAGTCGCAATTTGATTATTTTAGAATATGTGTTTGTTGATTTTTGTAAGTAATTTTTGTATTTTATTATTTTTTTAATTTTTTTTATTAGGCAATTTTAAGCCCGTTTAGGCCCTGAAGCCATGAAGGGTCGGGTTAGAGCTTTCATATAGAAGCCCGACACAAAAAGAGCCCAGCCTGACCGATTTTTCTTGTAATACAAGGAGGGCCGGGCCGGACCAGACCAGGTTTTGACAGTGCTTTGAATAACGACAATGTTCAAGTACTTTAAATTGTCAAATCCATTGTAGAAATCTAGCTAACATAAATATTGCTATATATGTCGACTTTCATGCAATGAAGAATATTATAGTGAGTTTTCATATGTAAGTGGAGATACTTGAATTCAGAGCCAGCATTTGAGCAGTTTATATGCAATTTACGAATAAAGTAATTATGTCAACTTTCATGCAATGAAAATGAAGAACATGAGTTTAGAAGTTTTTCAACTATAACGAACCTTGCTGTAATGGAATCACTCCCTCCTGAATAAGCTTGCTCATATGGAAAGTGACCCAGGTGCAAGTAGCACTATAGGTTCGAAAAGCAATCACAGGAACGTGGAATTCTTCTGCAACATCACTGGTGATCGACGACATTATCCCATCAGCTATAATGCAGGTAGGAGGCTGATACCGTCCTGTTTTTTTGTGGAAAATCCTAGTGAACAGTTCTCGAAACTCCATGGAAACCATAGACCTGGAGATAGGAGAGAAGAGCTCGTTCAACCTCGGCCCAGAACGAGGGTGATCAGAAGGCAAGCCATCGGTGATGGAAGAGAACTGGAACTTAGGGTATTGGCTATAGAAGGCTGATAAATCAGTGTGGGTCTGGAAACGAGCTTGGTTATGGTGGGAGTTAACGAAGGTGATTTTAAAACCTGCAAGAGAAAGAAGCTTGGCCAAGTTGAACATGGGTTTGATATGGCCTTCTGCTTGAAATGGAAGAACCAGAATATGAGGTGAAGAAGCAGCAGAGAATTCCATGTTTTCTGATGAGAGAACTGAAAGAGGGCTTTGAGTGTGTTTACAGAGTATTTCTAATTATTGAGGTTTTCTTATGTAGGAGATGTAATCTATATAGTATGGACAGTTAGACCTGAGGGACCATAAATTAATAAGGTGGGGACTATGTTTTATCGGACAGTCTTTGCCAACTCGCAGATAGAGTTTCATAAACATGACGACAACTGAAAGTCCCTGATTTGGTAGCTAGATGTGTTTCCCGCGGCTGTTACTATATAACATATATATGGATTTGCATGTAATTGGGACTACGTTATAACGAGGAACATTGTTATAATGTTAATATTTTCACTTTCACACCCTTTTTTATATGAGTTTTGGCTATTTTTATATAAACAATTATTTATAAAGTTCAGAGCATTTATTTTTATACATACTTCTCTCACATATGTAATATTATTATTTCTTATCATTTATCACTCTTTTCTTTTTGTAACGAATGAGTTAACCAAGTCACTTATAAATCATATAGACGAAAAGTTAATAATATAAAAAAATCTTTGGACCCAGATTACTACTTATATCTCCTCTCAACATGATGATGGCCCCACCTCTCACCAAAGAAAATTAATATTTGAATAATAAAATAATTAATCGTTTGAGAAATTCTCAACCGTCGTCCGTTAGTCTCACAATGAAGGACATTCTCGAGTCTGACACTTGAGCCAACTTCTAGTCTGCCATAGGAAGGTCCACTACAAGTCTACAACCGTGGAAAGCAAATTATGTCCCTCTCCTCGACTGCCACAATAAACCCTCAAGTTATTTATTAATTATAATTTATTTTTAAAAATAATAATTAATAATTTTAAATAATTAGTAGTTTCATACCTTTTCATCATCCATTAAAACTATATATTTTTACTTTGTAGTTACCTTAAAAAATAAAATACAATTAGTTTTTGAGAAAATTATGCTAACATTGTTTATATTTTCCTTAATTATATTACACTCACCTTCTTTTTATTTTTAAAATTTACATATTTTTTTAAAAAAATAAACTATTACTAAACCCAATAATTAAGAAAGATGAACATTTTCATTAAAAGAAATGTCAAATTATGGTGAAAGGAGAATAATTTATAATAAATTTTTTAAATGTCCCCCTAAAGATATGTAATGGGTAGTAGCTTTTTTTTAATTATATATAACGTGTTATGTATTTAATTTAATTTAATTTTAAATATACCAATATTTAATTATATTTATAATTAGAGAATTAACTAGTCTGTTTATTTTTTTTCATTTTTTATTACATTTATTAATGCAATTTTCTATTTTTTTTTGTCTTGTTTGTTCAAAATTTATAAAATATTTGTTAAAATTCATTGATGAAAAGTTTAGTAACATTAACAAATATTTTTACACAAAACACTTCAAATAATATTATTCGATAAAGAACCTAAAAAATTGACATATAGCATATTTGATTGAGGAATAATATTAGATTTCAACTCTTGATAGGCTTTTCGATTCTTAGATTGAGATCTTCATATATATATATATATAGTATCACCAAAGTTTATTTAGACTTTAATAGTGTGTGATATGAAAATAATCTAAAAGAGATGTTCATTTATAGTAAAGTATATACTTCTAATTATTTTTCATTTTTAATATTTTATGTATCAATATATAACATAAAAATAAATTACTATCACTTATTTCATATTTGTTTGGGACATTTAGAGTATTTACTACCACTTATTTCATACTCCTTTAACCATGCATTTTTTTATCTTTATTAGCTATTGAATTTAATAGTAACTTAATTTTAAAGTATAAGGAAAGTTTGTGCGTGTTCCTAAAATAGAGGGGGTGAGTATAATATAAGATAAATAGAAGAAGGTTGGTGTAATATAATTTTCTCTTTTTTTAAAGTGGTAAGGAGGGTTTGTGACATTGTGTAGATTTTAAAATAGAGGGATGTGAGTGTAATATGCAAATCGCAGAAAGGGTGTACTTTTTTCTATGTGTTTATATGTGGGTGATTATTATCATACTATACTAACACACGAAACCCTTTAAACATATATAATAGGGGAATACTATGCTGCAGCCTAATTTTGGGATTGTATCTATACTTATGAGATATCGATTTATTAGTTTTTGTGTTTTTTATCTTGATTTTTTTATTTTTTTATATTAATTAATTATTTGTTATGTCATATATTTTTAAAATTTTTTTAATTTTTTTAAAAAACTTTTAACTTATGAATGAATAGCAAAAAAAAGTTATGAATGAATAGTATAAGCAATACAAAAAAAATTTAAAAATTTTCAAAAAATTCTTAAAAAAATATATGATATAAAAAGCAATTAATTAATATTCAAAAATAAAAAATAAGGTAAATAATTAAAAATAAAATGAAAAAAGGGAGTGGCTGTCAATTTATAATTTCAATATTTAAATTTAAAATAATTATTTATTAATTTGTTTTATTTTTTATAGTTTATTTTATTAAATAGAATATATAATTAATTTTTTAGAGTAATTAAGGGAATACTTATTGATAGAGTGGGATAATGAATGAGTAATATTTAAATTTTTTGATTAATTTGGAGTATCAACCCAACTTTTAAAGCTAACTAAGTTAGGAAAAATATATAATAGCATAAAAAAAGTTTATAAACCTTTATTGAAAAATTTGGACAGATTGGCTTGTCATATTGGAAAACCAATGAACCAATTCTTCCACCAGTTCGGCCAACCCCCAAAATTTATTAACAAAAAAAATGTCAAAAAATCAATCAACCGGTCTAAAAACTAAAAAAATTGTCAAACCCGGCCAAAAAAAGATGATATAGATTAAGGAGTTTGTTAAGTTATATCCAAATGCACCGATACACATGGGGCTTTTTTTAATAATTTTATTTTAAGAAAAAATTCAAAAAAAAGTTGAATATTAAAAAAAAATTAGAACACAATGCTTAAAAAAATTAAAGAAAATATAAAAAAAGAGTATAAAATTCCAAAAAATACAAAAAACATAATTAAAGAAAAAACATAAAAATAAATAAAACATCTGGATACACTAATACATTCGGTGGTAACTTAAAAAACACTCTAGATCAATTCAAATAGTATTTTTTGTTCTACTTATTTGTCTTCATTTTACTGAAAAATCACCGTTTTTACATCATTTTTTATAAATTTTTTAATTAAAAAATATTATTTTTATTATTTTTAATATAAATAAATATAATACATGTATTTTTTATTATTTTAAACTTATTTTATATGTATTTAATAAATTTAATATTATTTAATATATATTAGTATATATTATTTAATTATTTCATATTAAATTATTATATATTATGTTATAGAATCTAACATTTTTTAAAAAATGTTACTACTAATCTATCGGGATCTAAACCATTATCTCTGTCTATTCAATGATTAAATTCACTTTTAAAACATTGCAATAAAAAAAATGATGACACCAAGCGTTGAAGTATAATTTAGCCATATATAATTGATAGTGACTAAAGAACGGAATGTAATAATTTTTATTAAATAAGTTAACATGAATTGACTATTAATTAATTCATAACATTAACTTTAGAAACTTCACCGACTAGCTCTGCTTGAATTGACGAGAAGAATGGACGATTGCCTCGAGATGGGATAAATTTTTTCAAATCGTTTGTTTTGTTGAAAAATAAAAAAAAATTAGAATTTTTTAAAATTTTTGTATTGTTTGTTTCATTAAGAAATTGTAAAAAATTTATTTTGCAATTACTCAATTAGAATTGTTTTGATGGATATTAATATTGATGGCAATGGTAATAGAACGAGTCAGATTTTTCATTAAAAAAGAAAAACAACTTAAAAGTTTAACCTCGACTCATTTTTCATTAGAATAAGAAAAATAACTTGGATTTAAAATTGACTTATTTTTTAAAATTTTTATTTGAGTCCAAACTTAATTTAGATATTTGAGTTTTTAGTCCAAACTTTTAGCTTGACTTATTTTTACATTTTTTACACATGCTCGAATTTAATTTCAAGCTTGATAAAATGTTTGTAGTGATGGAAATGATGGTGGAGAGTCCTAATGAATTAGTAATTGTAGGTTTAAGAAAAATGAGAAATAATTTCCTTATTTATTTTTAAAAAAACTTTAAAATTGAAATAAAATTTATATCGTTAATTTTTTTAAATGTATATTCTTCCTTTAATTTAACAAAAAATTATTATATATTTATTTGTTATTATTTAACCTGAAACTTTTATAATTATAATAATTAATAAGTGTTGTTGGGCTATATTTTTTAATGAATTTTATATTTTATCAAAATAGAAGATAAAATTTCATTATATTTAAGATTTTATATTTGATAAAATAATTAATTTTTTTAAATAAAAAACATTTTAAGGTCATACTCACTCCCACCTACATTAGAGCTGTGGGAGCTTAAAAATTAAAAACAATTCAAACAATTAAAAAAAAAATACTTTTTAAAAAAGTAAAAAATTTTAAAAATATATAAAAACATCTTAACATTTTTCAAAAATAAAATATTATAAATAACAAATAAAAAATTAACAAAAAACAAAAAAAAAGTAAAAAAAAATTAATTAGGAAGACGATAACTTAGTCTTTTATATATTTTATATCTTAAATGCCATCTAAACATTAAATAATATGAACATTTTAAATATCCAAATTACTAAAATAAATATGATGAAGTCCTTATATTGAAATCTACTATTTATTATGAAACAAATTATAAAGAATGCAAGAACTTATATTTAAGGATTAATTGTATTTGATCTTCTTAATTTATAAAAGTTATAGTTTTGGTCAATCTAATTTTAGTTTAAACAATTTGATTCTCATAATTTTATAAAAATTTAATTTTAGTCACATGTTAATATTCTATTATCTTTTAATGAAAATATTGACATGAATGTTCAAAATACCAATTGAAATAAAAAATTGACACATAAGCTATTCACATTATCTCATGTCGCGTCAGCCTCAATCCCTAAGTTTCCCTCTCTCCCTCAAAATTAGGTGACGTGACAATAAAATAATGTAAATGATTAATGTAACATTTTAATTAAATAATGTGACATTTCTTTGAAGTTCATTTAACACTTAGAATGTCTACATTAACATTTTTATTAAAAAATAAATGAAAAGTTAATGGATGATTAAAAGTGTAAGTTTTATAAAATTATGAAAATCAAATTGTTTAAACTGAAATTAGAATGACTAAAATTACAATTTTTACGAATTAAGAAAAGTAAAACTACAATTGAGCTTGTATTCAAACCAAGACCACAGTATGAAGGATTGAGATAAAAGAAGGGTGTGAATGATGTTGAGACAATGGGTAAACTGAAAAGATGCTACCAAGATATGCATGGTGAATGGGCCCAGCCTAAGATGTTAGGTTATTGTAAATAATTTGAATGGGCCCATTTCAAAAATATTGTTGAGACGGTTGAGTAGTTGTTGGTCCCCCGGTGTGAATTGTGAATCTGAAAGTCATCAAAACTTCAACGATTTTTCTATGCTTGATTGGGTATTGCTTGATGGCTGAAGGAAGAAACAAAAATAATGAGATGGCCAGCTGCAAATACTGCCTAGTCTCAGCCAGCTTTGCTTGTTTATGTCCTTTGTTAGAGGTTCACACATTGCCACGATAAATTTAGATAAAAAAATTATTATTTAACGTGATCATTTAAAGTATATGAAAGGTCACGATTTAAACTAGTTTTATACGGCATAATAGTTCAATTTTTACAAACCAAGTGAAAATTTCAAGAACCCTCACAAAGTGTGTTTTTAAAAACAATTGGCAAAGAGCCAATCCTTACAAAGTGTTTTATAATTAGCTTAATCCAATTCTAATATCAAAGAATTAAGGGAACATTATTTATATATTGATGTTCAATAGAACACTAAATTACAGACACTATATTCTTATATATTGTTAAGGTACTATTTATCTTATATATTTTTTATCTTTAAAAATATTGAAATTTGTACTTACTCACCCCAATTGTAATTTATCTCATTATCTTTTAAAATTTGCAATGTGCTTTCTAACCTATTAATTTCATTGTAAATTAGACCGTGCCATTTATATCATATGTTATTTTAACATTTTTGTTAAAATGTTTTTGAATTTATCATTATACCCATCATATGCCTATTAACCCATAATCATTATTTTTATTATTTTTATTTATTTATTATTATTATTTTCATATGTGTAACACAGTGTAAGCCAACATCTAGTCAAACTCAAAATCTATGACTCACAAAATAATTATAATTTATAAAGATTAAAACTATACAATGTGGCAAATTTTGCTCAGTCAAATTATCCCTTCTTACCTTTCCCAAAAATTTCCTCCCCAATTGGAAATAGAACTGTGTGGACGTGACCTTCTTCTTCGCCTCCTCTTCCTCCTTTCATATTATCCTTCAATTTTTTTTTTTTTTTGGTTTCAAAGCTTTCTCTCTCTAAGTCTTTTAACTTCCCCTTCTTTTACCTTCCTACTTTTTTCTTCGTTATTTTTCTTTTGAGAGTGAAAAAAAGTTAGTAATTAGAAGAAAACTTCACAAAAAACAAATTCAATAAATTCACAGTAATCAAATTTGGGGATATCCAATTTCAACTCCAACAACCACATCAACGTCTAATTTATGGATATCAATTTTCAAGGACAACCAATTTGATGGGGATATCATCTCTGTCTTGATGACTTAGTGGTGTTTGATGTTGGTGTGTGAGTTGGACTCTTCAACCAAGCATAGTAGAATGGCTGTTCCATAGGGTTTGCACTTGTCGAGTTTGGGTTTGATTAGGAATGTCTCAAGATTACCTTTGGCTTAGGTCTAATTAGTAGCCGCGCCACCATCAATGCAAACCAAATGTTTCAACTTGATAGTCTAGGGTTAGACATATTGATGATGACTTTGAATTTCTCGTAGAGAGCAATGGTTCATGGGCTGAATTAAGTTGGATGAAGATGAAAAAAATGGGATACTAATGGGTTAATAGCATATGATTTACGGTAGGGTACAATTTACTATGAGACTAATAGATTAGAAATGACATTGTAATTTTTAAAAATAATGGGATAAATTGTAATTACACTAATAAATAGATGAGTAAGCACAAATTTCTCATAAAAATTAAATATTAAAAAAATTGTTATTGTCTACTATTTTTTGTTAACCTAATCAATTTCTCTTCACATCAGGCCGTTCCTGCTAACTATGTGGATATTTGCAGGCGCTTTACAACATGTGCATATAAGTTTGGTAAGAAAATTTAAATAGTGCTATTTAAAATTATAAAAAAATTTATATAATCAATTTTTTTTCATTTAACTTCAATCCAGTTTAAATTTATAATTTTTAATTCTAAGTACAAATTTAATATTATTAAACTAATAGTTCATTGTTATATTATTTAATTTTAAATAAATTATAATCACCTCTTTTAAAATTTAATTTATATTTTTTTATTAAATTTAAAAAATATAAAATTAATATATCTTTTGATCGTTATAATTTTATTTAATTTTTACTTTAATTCTTATAATTTAATTAATTTTTTTTCATTTCAATAATTTTTATTTTATCATCAATTATTCACTTAATGTTATTAAAATAATTATTAACATAATCAAAATTAATCTACATGACGATATTTTTGTGTATCACTGTCCATGTCAGCAAACACCTCTTCAGGCCACCCTATATAGAACGACGTCGTTGTTTTAATATTAAACTACTCATTTGGTTGGCTACGTCACATTATCGCCATATCTCCATTACTGAGGCTCTTCGAGCAACTAGAACCGATGTTCCTAACGGAACTTATCTCCCCACGTTAAAGAACCGATGGCAGAGTCCTCAACTTTGGATTTGATGCACCCATTTTTGATTCTATTGCAACAGCTCTGAATCTTGCCGAGACAAAAGTTGTTAATGGTACCAGAAATGGGTTTCATTGAGTTCCTTCAAAAGTGGGAAGATGGTGATGACTGCACATGTGCATCTTCCATGGAAGAAAGTGCCAAAAGTGCCTCCCAAGAATCGTTACTACGAAATAATGTCTTTCCTCCTCAAGTCCCATGTCTGCCTGGTGTTCCTTTGCCTTATCCCTGGAATTCTCCATCACCCTCACCAGTTCTGTGTCCACTTGGTTTTCCCCTGTCATTCTATCCTACAACTTTCTGGAATTTTGGTGTTCCAGCTAATTGGAATGTTCCCTGGTTTTCCTCAGATTCATCTGCTCCAAGTCCCAACTCAAACTCCAAGCTCTGGTCCAAATTCTCCGACACTGGGGAAGCACTCAAGGGATGGAGACAATCTTATTTGCAGAAAGAAGAACCATCAAAACAGAGAAACAGATGTGTTCTGGTAACCAAATTAGTAGTTTAATATTAAAACGATATCGTTCTATACAGAGTGACCTGATGCGGTATCTATTGACATGAAAAACAATACACGAAATATGCCACATACATATTAATTTTAATTGTATCAGCAATTATTTTAATAGTATTAAATAGATAATTGATGATAAAGTAAAAATTAATTAAATTATAAATATTTAATTAAATTAAATTATAAAAATCAAAATTAAAATTATATAAAAATTAAAAGTTATATTAACCTAACTATATTCACATATCCTTTAAAATTAAAATAATAACTTAATTTTTTGATAATTTTTAATATATTATTTTTAAAAAATATATATTTAACATAAATTTTATAAAAAAATTTGTATAAATTAAAATTAATAAATTGTAAGTACAAGTTTTAAAAATTTTAAGGAAATAAATGTAATTTTCTTAATTATTGTTTTTTTACCATCTACCCGTAACTTACTAATATTAATATTTTACAGCCACCTATGCGATACAGCAATGGAAGAAGAGAACCCTCAGCCACCCCCTGACGCTGACCTCAATTCCTTGGACCTCACTTTGGGTCCCACCTTGGGATTCGCGACAGCGATACAAGTCTCCCTTTGGGTCCCACCGGCAGCCACCTCTTCCCCTATTTCATCTCGATGTGACACCTCCACCTATCCCCTTGCCCCTTTTAAACGTACCCCCGACCCCATCCAGAAAACCAAACGCACTCCCTCTCATCATATCTATCTTCTTCACTCTTCACTCTCACTCCCCCTTCACCTCTCCCTCTGTAATCATCCGTGACTAATCTTTTTTGGAAGAAAAAGCAAACGCGTACACACGAATTCGAAGAAACAAGAATGATTGATCACCTCAATAGTGGTATCATTGATTTTCCTACCACTACCAGTCATTCTTTACTTCGCTTGTAATCTACGTCCGCTTCTATTGTTTATCCAAGCCACCCCTCAGAATCGATTACGTTTTGGATCTTTATCAGCATTGCCGATGAGGTTAGCTCAATGCCATACCCACATCCTCCTGGGTTGGTAAGCTAGCTCTTGTTCTTGATTTTACAGAAACTTTGAGATCATTTCCATGGTACATTTTCTGGGATCCGTTGTTTTGGCGGCTAGGGTAGTGGAATTGAAAGGAAAATGAAGTCTTGAGTTGAAAGAAAACAATTTGATCAATGTTTTTGCTTTCTTTCTTTTCATCGATCTGTGGGCTTCATTGCTCTTACTCTTCCCGGATGTTGGTATTCTTCTATTTCTGTTTATTGCAGCTTTCTCAGCAGCCAAACAGAGTTTAGCCTTCTTATTTATCTGATGTTAGATTCGGGTTCCGTTTCAATTTTTACTATCTTCATATGGTTTTGTATCGTATTTGCTATTAAAAATCCATCGTTTCCTTATTAATAATTAGTGCAAATAAATCCACTCTAGGCTTTTTTTGGGACTGGGTGTAGATGTCCATCATTTGCTCGTTGAATTATAACGTGGATATTATTGGCAAGTCCACGCATTTCCCTTTCTTCAATAAATTTAATCTTTTCACGTGGCTTTCCTCCTTAACTTTTAAGGAAAATGTCAAAATCGAGTTTCAATGTTCGTAGGATCAATACAACTATTTATGGGATCACATTTTCCCTAGATCATTTAATTGTTGAATGTCATGACTTGAACTCTTATCTGCATATTTTTCACGCCAACATTGTCTTTGTTCTATGATTTGTTCTATATCTATTAACCTATTTACGTCTCTGATTAGATATTAAAATAGCATTTAGAACCTAGGATTCAGATTGCTCTGCTTATCCGTGCATATCATTGTTGGGGTCTGGAATCAATTTACTGCTTTAGCTGCCTTTTTTGTTCAATTGCTTACATCCTCTGCCTTATTGCCATATTTTCGAATTTTATTTTTCTTTACAACTTGCTTCTTCCCTGTTAAAAGAGTTTACTTAAATGTGAAATTTTCCAGACACATAATTGCAAGAGTAAGCAAGAAACTTCTTGGCAGCATGAACTTCTGTGGGTGAAATTTCAGAGTGAAGCTTAAGCATATCTTGTGCCATGCCATTGGCTATACAGAGTAATGAGTTGTTAACCTGCTGAGGACATGGAGTTCAGTTTAGAGCTCAAAAAGATCCGGTCGAAACAGAAACAAAGCAGCTCAAAGATAGCTAAGGAGAGATTTGAATTGCCCCAATCAAAGAATGGTGTTGGTCCACCAAGCATTAATCCCGATCATAAAGTGAGGCAGGACGCAGATAGTAAGATTTTTGCCCATATAACCAAAAATCACAGCCCAAAGAGTGCCAAGGAAAGTGCAACTAAAAGTGATGAGCTTGTCAAGCACATGTCCAATTTGCCAGGTTATCTCCAGCGTGCTGATAGAGGAGAAGATATTAAAGGGAATGCTTTGAATGTTGGAGTTTTAGATTGGGCACAACTTGAAAAATGGAAGCACAAGCAAAAGCAAAAGCGTACCTCAGCACAAGTTAGCAATTTCCCATCATTTAATGGCGGTGAATCATCATCAAGAAAAGCCACCAAGTCATCTAGTGCTGCCAGCATCAAGGCATCTTATAAAGAAGGCCTTTCTAAAGGTGCCAAACCATATTTTCGGACTGTCAAACATTTTCAACATTTTGAAACTGAAGAGGAGACTAGGAATGATTTTAGAAAAACAACTTCAGAAGTTGGAAATTTTGCATCACACTTAAGGCACAATGAGGTCTCACTAGTTACTAATGAAAACAAAAATGGTAGGGATGGCGAAACTGAGAAAAGCATGGAGGGTGTGCCTGAGTTTAACCTCAACAAAAAAGAGAGACATCATAAGTTTACCTCTGATATGGGACTTCCTTCATCGAATTTCAATAGTGAAAGGGTCTCTGTGGGTTCCAAGAAAAAAATGAGTTCCAGCAGCAGCAAAACCAAGTTAAAGCTAGAGAAGTTGCTAGAGTCAGATATTGATGCCGCTCGTAAACAATGCCATACCAAGTCACATAATATTGTGCTACTTCGTCCCGGAGAGATTCCCCAATTGAGTTCTCCTGAGATTGAGCTTTCTCAAATAAGAACGTCATATGATGAAATATTGGCAGAATCAAGTCAAAGTAGTTTGTCAAATGTTTCCCTTCTTCAGGACATTAACTCTGAAGGTGTATGTTCTGAAATTCCAAATTCACGAGAACTGAATTCAATGGTTGAACCTGCTGCAACTTTAGAAACAAGCATTGATAGTGATCAGAGTACAGAATATTCTTCTGTTGCGTCTGAGACACCCCCTTGCTCAATTAAGATGTCTACTCTGCAATCTGAAGGTGCTTACATTGAAAACAATGCGTTAGACGTTAAGCTCACAAATCAGTATGATTTCAGTAACTTAAAGGAATCACTGGACCAAGAAACTGCTGAGCTGACAGCTAAGAGAGGCAGGAGTTTATCAACAAGTCACCGGTTTAGCTTCAGTTTAAGTCGGATTGGAAGAAGTTTCAGTTTCAAGGAGGGATCTACTCTTCCACAATTTAGCTCCTCATATTTTAGTGCAAAGTCTGGTCCAGTGACATCTGTATCTTCTGCTCGTTGGGACAATTCTAGCAAAGAGAAGCCAAATGGTCATAACAGAACCAGGTCCAGCCCCTTACGAAGGTTGTTAGACCCTATATTGAAGCATAAGGCTTCAAACATACACCATTCAACTGAAAGAAGTCATTCACAAAAAGGAAGCTTGGATTCAATCAGCTTTAGGTCGATCAGTGTTAGTGAATCACTTGAAGATGAAAAGAGAGAGGGACCATCAATTCAAGCCCTTTTACAGCTTACAATAAAAAATGGGCTACCTTTGTTTAAATTTGTACTCAATCATGAAAGGAAGATTCTCGCTGCTTCCATGAAAACTTTAGCATCACCAGAGAAGGATGATTTGGGCTGCGATTTTACGTTCTACCTACTTAATGAAATTAAAAAAAAGAGTGGTGGATGGATAAGTCACAGAAGTAAAGAAAAAAGTTGTGGCTATGCCTACAATGTTGTTGGTCAGATGAAGTCTGCAATCACTGAACCAGGCAATCAAAACTCCAGACAGTGTGTGCTTAAGGAATATGTCCTATTGGGTGTTGAAATCGACCCGACATATCAAGGAGCACCACAGTTCACCCAGAGCCAGGAGCTTGCAGCTGTTGTCATGAAGATCCCAAGCGAAAATTTAATCCATAAAGGACCGCATAGTGATAATAAGAAGGGATGGTTGAACTGCTTGGCAGAAGACCGATGTACCTGCCGCTCAGGAGAAAAGGATATCTCAGGTAGCATTACAGTCATACTGCCAGGTGGTATCCATGGTTCATCAAACAAAGGGGAACCTTCACCATTGATCCATCGATGGAAATCAGGAGGATTGTGTGATTGTGGGGGTTGGGACATTGGTTGCAAACTGCTTGTCCTCTCCAACGAGAAGCAAAGTTCAAAACCTTACCTTGAACAGTTTCAACTTTTTGTTGAGGTATAGTTTTTTCATTTCCGCCGAAGGCCTTCCTGATTTTCAACTCTAATAATGTGGGTATCCCATTAACATGTGGGCCTTGTCCTGCCTTTCAGGAAGGAGCTGAGCAAAACAGTCCCCTTTTCACTTTAGTGCCACTGAAGGATGGATTCTACTCGGTTGAATTCAATTCATCAATTACTCATTTACAGGCTTTTTTCATTTCTCTTGTGGTTTTAAGCGGCCAGAAACTACCAAGTTCTTTAGAAATGAGTAACATGCATGAAGAGATAGTTAAGGAACTCAGCAGTTTGAAGAACAATAACGAACTCCAGGGGAAAGCACCTGTAAAATACACTCCAATTCCACCACTCTCCCCTGTTGGCAGAGTTTAATTTTGAAACGGAGGTGTTTTGTTGTTCATAGTTAGCTGGTAAAGATCCGCAGGACCGCAAATAGCTAAGGAGTAGTAAGTTAAGGCACTGCAAAGCATTTCTCTGTTCCTCCCCGGG
>JASKGM010016170.1:0-12021 GCA_034509205.1 Ceratonia siliqua
TGTTGATAAGATTGAGAGATGATTTGAGAAATTGAAAGGAGATTCAAATTTTCTCAACCACAAATTAATACAAGAAACTTCAGAGGTTCTGAAGGAAAAGCATGGAGTTTCAAGAGCAAAACTTCGAAGGTTTCGGAGTGAGTATACTATAGAAGTCCTAGAGTTCTGGGGTATTGCAGAGGCTAAGGTTTAGCCACAGTTTGGTAAGCTGTCCTGTGTGTTTTGTTGATTTGACATGTTGTCATTGGGATCAACCACATGTCTGTAATTTAATCTTACTATAGTGGATTTGAGGTGGTACCTTACACCCGGAGTAGTTTTTATTTTGAAGAGGTTCTTCAAAAGTTTTCCACTTCGTCAACAAATTGCTTGTGTCCATTTTATTTATTGTTTAGTATTTTAATTTATTGCATATTTGTTGATTGAGTTTTTGGATTATCTGACTTGCTAATTAATTGAGCTTAAAATTTTAATTCACCTATTCACCCCCCTCTAGGTGTTAGTTGAGTCTAAACTAGGATTTTTCACAACACAACCAGCACAAAGGGAGAAATTGTTCAATTTGTGAAACAATATCTTTAAGTACACTTGCAGCTTTGTTTTCCCATATTATGTCATTTGAAAAATCTATTCCTTATTTTAGAAACACTCTACCAGAAAATTCACAAACATAAAATCATCATCTCATAATTCATGCAGAGAGAGACATGGAAGGAGGAGGTAGTACTCCTATGTATCTTGAGATGCCTTTTTCGAGCAAACAACTAGAAATTCATATAGCTCATATTAGACATACATTTCCACAATTAAACAGATTAAATTTATCGAAGCATAAACTATTCTATTAATTTCTGGTGTCCATACTATCCCCTTCAGCTTCCACCATGCCACACATTATAATCGGTAAAATATCTATAGACCAAGTATCTTTGCAAAGATAGGTGCTGTTAAAAGGAGTAGAAACAAGCTGTATATGAAATAAAATGGCCTTATGAGCTTCAACCAACGATTTCTATTATAACATAATCAAACGTGAGTACAACAGAAATTCAATATGTAAATCAAATAGATCAATCTGAAAGAAAAATGATCAACATATCACCCAAGAGGGGGCGGCGGAAGGAATCAAACAAATATAACCCACACAAATCCAAAACCAGTAACAGTAAGAAACTTAACATACATAATACAAAAATCAGAGAGAAAAAATTGGATTTCGTCAAGCATGTATAACAACAGATAAATAAATATTTACAGACCCCACGCCACTTCAGATTGCACGTCAAAAGAAACCACAGAAACGTTCATAAAAGTGTTAAGCTTCAGTTCTGATATGAAATATATTAATAAAAATAGTATATTTATATCAGGAGATTAATCAAATAAAGTATAACCCTTAGCCAAGCAAAAGCAGAGGAAAAACGATGAACCAATAATAACACAACACAAGTTTTGAAGCAATAAAATCCACATGGATCATACCGTAGTCCTTGAAGGTGGTGGTTGAGCGAGACGGTGACCACGGAGACTTAAGAGCAATATCGTCGATCCGAAATTTGTCATTGTTGGGTTTTTCCTTGATGGGAGATGGTGGAATCACAATCTTGTCAGTTTTGGACCCAAATGACAGTCTGAGTTTCATGTCCGTCTCCGAGTTTCTGTGTACTGAAGCGCAAGAACCCATTACTCTCTGATCATCACGGACGCAGATAAAAGTTCTGCAGAGACAGAGAGAAAGACAGAGTAAAGTGGAAGTGAGAGATGAAGAATGATTCAGAGGAGGGCGTTTTTGGCGTTATACCGAAGGTGAGGGAAAATGCCTTTGAAGAAAATCACCCACTGGGAGTGGGAGAGAATGAGTGAAAGAAAAAGGATTGGCCTTGAAAGGGAAGTTAATGTTGTAGTGGGTGTGACTGCTACTACTGTATCGTATGTGGATTCTCGGGCTTATAGGTCCCACTGGAAAATAAATATTGATTTTGAAATTGGAAGATGGGACTCTAGAGTTCTTGCTCTGAGTCCGTGATCAGAACATCATGCTGGGAATGGAAAAGCCTTTTCCATTAGAGGAACCAACTTTGTAGTTAATTAGCATTTAATAAATTCATAAAATTTTACTGTCTTCGAGATGTCCGCGACTACAAATCAGCCTACCTGAATTGGTAATTGGGCTTTTTAGTTGGTCTTCCAAGCAATTTGCTAATGAAAACAAATCAGAATATAAATAAATTTCCGATCAAAATGCTCTAAATTAGGCTAGAAAGTTATGTGAATGTTCGTTTACAAGATTGGATTTTGTTTGTTTGCAAGGAAAATGCTACAATACAATAGTGGTCCTATTATTATCACCTAGCAAAACCACCAAAAGAAATCTACAGAACCATGAGTTGACCGAGAGTTTCTGAGCGGAAAGTGATTTTTAATGAAGAAACATGTGTTAGATTAGATAGATGGTAATTCCTATCCTATTCCAGGGAATATATGCGCATGACCAGAATTTAGTACAGATTCTAAATGCTATTCCCATAATTTTTCCCTTTGTATCTCTTGTGTGGGAGGTACATCACCTTGAATCCATTCCACCACTTTGAATATTATGCTTTATTACCTTTATATATGCAATGCCAGCTTAATGTCTCACCCTGCTGTTGGCTATTTGAATTTTTTTCCTTATTAAAAACAAATTGAATGAGTGTAGATCAGGGTTAAGAATTTTATGGGACGCATCTGGACAGCTAATAGGAATTTTTTGACTTTGAGATCTATTGTCTTCATTTAAAATATGGAAAAGGAGTTTTCATGGCCCTAATCACCCAAAAAGGAAAAGAATAAAATTATGAAAGAAAAGAAAAATAGCAAACACATGCACTTCCATCAGAATAATTCATGCAATGACAAGCCTCGGCCGTCTGGAGCTGAGTCAGTTTATTATTTTTCTAATGAAAGCCTTGATGATTGATAGAAACAGAGTATATACATTAACGAAGGTGAGATCATATCAATTTTCAATTTTTTTTTTTATGGGTTTCTTTAGCCATTACGATCATATCAAGTTTCAAGTTTGCTATGAGAGACAAAGAAGGCATGTTGTTGGGTAAAGGATTGAAAATGATGGAATTAACCAACAAATGATGGAATTAACTAACAAAGTTAACTAACATTCCTGGACCAAGTTGGTGGTCAAAATATCCAATAACTAGTTATAATGATCATGCCTAGGGAGAAGTAGAGATTAAGCATTATATGGTCTAGATGCCTTATTTTTTTAACTTTGATCTTTTCTATTTTTTTTAAGAAGATATAATTTGTAAGACCAATACATAATTTTTTTAGTATTTGAATTAATTGGTGGAACATATATAAACCCATACCTATTCCTTGAACAATAAGGAAACTTGCTTTATATCTACATTTACTGAAATTGGGTAAACGTGAGGAGAAGTGCAAAACTGGTACCGTAATTGAAAGTTGAAATTATTGAAGGAAGGGGTTTATTGGTGTGGTGTTGATCTTTGACATTGAGGTCCCCCTTCTCTATGTTCCCTACCTGCCCTTGCCCATCACGGAGTTCGCTCTCATGCACTTAATTTTGGCATTCAAGTTCATTTAAGAAGGGTCACCTATTTGTTTCTGCCCCCCGTCCCCCCAATTTCCTTTCAATTTATTGTCCGTTTTCTTTGTTACGCTCCCCTCTTCTTTCTTTTTCTTACCCACTTTAACTATATTGATACATAATAAATAACTAATCCAAAATGATCATTTAAAAATTGATAATAATACAAATTAAATAAGATATTAATACATTAAAAATATATATATGGGAACTGATGATAGTGAGTATTTGAGTTTGATTGCAGACATGATTGGTAAAGGATATGAATGGTCGGCAAGCATGTCCTAGTCTTGGTGTTTTCTAGTAGCAGCTACTCCAAATACGTGTTAAGCCTCAAGCCAAGCCATCTATATTATTCGTGGCCAAAAAGATAACCAAGAGGATCAAAATAACTCACCTCCTTCTCCATCAAACAATAACAGGATACTATTCTTGTATATATATATATTCTATTAATCTATCAATCTATTCATGATGATAAGATATATATGATAAAAAGGAAATTTTCTAATTTATTCTTTTATGGTTATTAATTTTGTATGATCTGAGGCCTAAGACAATAATTGGTATTTGGAATCTCTCAATGGTTTTTGTTTTTATTAATACAGAGACGATGAAACATGACACTTCAAGAGAGAGAGAGAAGCATTTCTCTTTGACAAATGTAAGTCATCTATAGACATAGAGAGAGAGGGTTGGAGGTGAGCTTGAAATATCTTGAGTGATGTGAAGCCACTTCCAGTTCCAAGTCCCCCAAAGTGATTAAAGCACAATAGGGACTTTCATTCATTTCTCAATAAAGGATGATTAAAGCACAATAGGGACTCTCATTCATTTCTCAATAAAGGAAGGTTACGTTGTCTGTAGCTTGGTGGTAGGCCACACCCATGTCTTCATCTGCTGCTTCAACTTTCATATGTTCCCACAATTATTATTCCTTCTGCTTTCACCATGTGCTGTGTGGACGGGCCGATATGGATGGAATTTGTATGATCGTGATCGTGGCGCCAAATTTACATGTTCTTTTAAAAAAAATTAAAATTCATATAATTTTTTTTAAATTAGTATTAATCCTCCATTAAAAAATGAACGGTCTAATTTAATATAACAACAACCTATCATGTCATTTTTAATGACATTGACCAGATCCCACCTGGTGTGAATGTGACATGGAATATTTGTATTCAGTTTCGCTCAATTTTATTTTAAAATTCATTACATAAATTTTGAAAATTAATTAATTAATTAATTTCAATTAGGCTCACTTAATTTGTATGATTTCGGGATTATTTACACCTTCCGTATCATCTTGGCCTTTGTTTGGTCAAAACGAATGGGTGGGCCCAGTTCTTTGGGTGATGGGAGCGGCACGTGCTTCCATTTCTGTCCATGGTTTTCCAATTTGATGGGTTTGATGAAATCCTAAAGAAAAACAAAAAATTAAATAGCCATGTTTGTTGGTAAGGTCAATTTTATCCTTTGAAACTGACAGGGTTAGTCGGCATGCAAATCAGCCATAAATTTTATCACTTTCTCGTTAAAGTGTGTTTTATCCATTTCTTCTTCTCCTTCTTGTTAATCAGAGGTTCTACAGCTACAGCCTACACCTCACTCTTCCATCACTATTGTTCTGATGTTACTAATATTAAATTGTTGAGTGTGTTTCCTTTCCCCTTTCTTTTCTCTCTTGCTGGCAGTGGCAGGCACTTTGTCCCCAATCTAACCAATGGAGTGAAGCACCAGTCATTGGAAACTAGAGAATTGAGAAAGCAAACAAAGTAACATATTGGCATGATATTGATATAGGTTCACTTTGTTGGAAAGTTCCATTTGGAGTTGTAGAAAGATATAAACCTTAACAAACCCCTCTCTTATAAGTTAATTTTTAAAAGTGAAATTAGGTCATGGTTTAAATTCTAAATATCTTCCCACTTTAGTTATTAATCTAATAAGGCATATATCTAGACTGTTACCTGTTGAACCTTTGGGAAGACCTGGTGTTCCTGTAGGTTTTACATTTCATATAGAGACTTCTAAAGGTTAGTCCTTATGCTTCCTTTCATTTCCTGGTATACTGTTTTCTATTGCCCACCATTTTTATATATATTAGATCCTTTTCCACCTGCTCAAAATCAAGTGATCAGAAGGGATAACCGCATGAGGTCCATTGGAGAGGTTTATGCTCTGCTATGCCTTCTTTTACTTAGAACATATTGAGTCACCCTTCACATCTTAACGTTCACTTTCCATGTATTTCCCATCACTCTGATTATTGGGACAACAATTTAACATGCTAAATATATCAAGTTAGAAAATGTGTACGCGTCATCTCAGGAATGGGTTAGTCTCCCAAAATTGGCTTTAAGTTTCTGTAATCTAAGCTAAGCAATAACACCAGTGGCCTGCACGTGTTCTCACGTGCATGTATACACTTTATTACGTTATTTCACCCATTGTGCTTGGATCCAATAAAAAGCATGCTTTATTCTATAAAAAAGGTTCTTTTTACGTTGAACTTATTCCGTACGTCAATGGGAGGAACGGGAGATGATATTCGATTTGGTTTAATAATTAATGACATAGTATGACTTCTTTCTGACTCATAGGCTCTATGTTCGAAGACGCTTTCACTAATATCAACCAACGGGTCCAACAAAAAACAGAATTGATGTAAAAATTTCTGGTTAAAAATACTTATTTGACCGAATTTTGATTTCGTACCTTCCAATTCTATTGCTGGAGCGATACAAACACGCATGATAATAGAACTTACTTTAAAAGATTAGTTTGTTAAGAAAGGGTAGCCCTTCTTCGTCTTTTCCTTTTGGGTGCCTTTCTTTTTTTTGAAGTCAAATCAAAAATTACTAATCTTTGTACTCTAAAGACTAGTCATTAAGAATGAGTAAATGTCATACTTATATATACCATAACCCATTCATTTCTAAACGATGGGACTTATTATAACACCCTAACATGCTGCTTATGTTCATCGACTTGTTCCAATTCTGTAGCTTCCAAATTTTGAACTTGGCTCTCCTGCTATATTTATGGACGGTTTTTTGGGTGTTCAATGAGTACATTGTAGCAAAAGGAAAGAAAGAAACTATCATCCTTTTGAGTCAAAATATTAATTATAATAGCAATTTTCATCTTTACTGTAAATGAGAAAAGGGGAATATTTGTACAGCATTTATAATTATAAATGGTGCCATAAACTTTTGGTGAGAGAGAGCACTTTCGGTATTTGTGCTGTGAACAGCAAAGAATTTCTGCTGAATTCTCCAGTCTTGAGGACGTGTTACTTCGATGTGATTACTGATGACAACCACTAGGTAATTTTCAAAATCTTGTTTTGATCTGCGTAATCAAAAGACATAGTTTTTCATTCCTTTGTTGTAAAGGTTCTTGAAAAATAGTGGAGGAGATTACATAGGAAGTATCAAAAAGATTCCCATCAATCTTGTTTCGCTAATCTTGAATTATCCTCTACTTTTGACTTCACTGAATCCTAAGTAATGGCTCAGCTAAGCGATTCACTAGATTTTCTCTTAGTTGTAATTAAGTATAGGTAAACTTATCTCGTAGCACACATCACAATGAGTTTTCTGATTCAGAAAGCCCGCTGTTTTACTCTACCAACTTTTTACCTCCTTTAACTCAGTTCTTTCTGAGAAAAAAAATTCAGTACTTTTACATAATCATGAGTATACTTCAATGATCAAACACCAAGTAAACTAATTTTAAGATTTAGGATTAAATCATATTGAAACCGAGTGAAGTAGGATTTATGAACAGAAGATGAACCATCTCTGGTCATGTTCCTTAGTGTAATAACAACATAGAGAAAATGAAAAGAAAAAACGTTGTTCAAGCTATTTGCTTACTGAGTTGAGGCATGTTGCGTGCAATACGCCTTTGGCTTGGGCGGTGGTTGGTGTCTGTCCAAGGTATTAGCGCTTGTCAACTTAGGATATCAATGGCCAATTTGACCTATCCATCCATAGCCTTCCTTTCCATGCCTTAGCTTCAACATGCATTCATTATTATTCTTTTGTCCTCTTTCATAACCCAGACTTTCCACTACTTCCATTATTACTTTCCACACCGCTTCACATCTTTCATGCTTGCAGAGACCAGCAAGATCTTTGCTATTATATGTAAAGTTGCATGTACTTTGAGGTACAGTGCTATCCATGTAGGCTTCCTTTTGCTTTAATTCACGGGACACCGTCGTTGCTGAAGTTGATGTTAGCTGCTTTCCTATTCATATTTTTAGCCTGTGCTTGGTGAGGATGGTGAATAATAGAGAATGGGTTAGAAGGGTAGAAAATGAAAATTTAGGTGCGTCTTATTTTCAGAACTTTGGAAGCTCCATTGTAATGGGATTTTGCAAATTCTATCATATGAGTGGGCATAACATAAGGTAATCCACTTTTTTATCTTCTCCCTCCTTTAAAGGGAGAATTTTTACTAGTAGCAGACACCTTCATGGTATTGGAGGTTTCACCAAGCATAAATGAAAGAATACAGAGGAGGCTAATTCACTAGTTATTTTACATGCCTAAATCAGTCAAATGTCTAGCTAGAATGTGTCGTACATTCCCAAGCCTAGCCATACTCAAGATTAAAGCATTAAAATATTATTGACTTTGTGCAGATATACTTGCACAAGTTATATACTTGGACAATCAACTCATTTGTCTTTTTTTTCTTTTCTATAGGCCCTGAAATGCACCTGACTATAACCACAAATTGTTGCTATTAGATTGCTTAAGAAAACTGTGCATTGTTGTTTCAAAATTACAGACTGTGCATGGACTCAGTCTTTAATTAAATCAGTTCTCTGATATGTTAGCTTGTTTCTGTATATAAATATTCGTCTTCAGCATATCTGTGATATACTGACATGCAAAACAGTGACCTTCCTCACATGTACAAGTAGAAGCTTATAAAGGCAGGTTTGAAGCCCGAGGAGCAGCTAAGAGTGTTGGCTATAATCACTAGCAACTGAAGCCGGGGAGTTCGGATAGACAGCCTCACCTTTGCCAAAGAAATCAAGCCCAAGGGTTATCTAAACAGCTGGAAGTGGAAGCAGAGTCATATTATCCAAATAAACTTTGTGATCCCCAAGAATCCTGTCTCTGAACAGCTTCGAAAAATCCTATTATCTATAACTTAGTTTTTGTGTAGATCCGAAATATTCAATCTCCAAGATTGAGAAAGGCTTTTATTTTTAATAATTAATAGGTCATTTCATGCTAGAGTTGAGTGGTCTTGGGCACAGCATATATGATCACTAAGTTCCACCTGAGAGCTTCGGTCTTTTTCCCCTGGCTATTTGTACCCTCACTTGGAAAAGACCTGCTGAGCTGCAAGACAACATCCCGAGACGCCTCTGGCTACCTTTGCAATGGAAATGGATCACAGAGCCAATGTGGAACATTTGCAGTCTTACGCACTAATTCATACTACTCATCTCTCTTCAATCTGAGCTTTTAGTTGGGAATCAGTCGGTTTGAAATTGCAGAAGCAAATGGGTTCTCTGCAGAAACAGAGTTTCTCTCCCAGAATCAACCTCTGTTGATACCAATTGATTGCAAACGCAAAGAAGACTTCTTTGAGGTTGAATTAACCAAAACTACCGTCAAAGGGGAGAGCTTTTATGGTATTGCTTAATCACTGGAAGGCTTGACAACCTGCAACGCTATCCGGGATAAGAACCCTGGTGTGTCACCGTGGGTTCTTGATGGTAAAGTCAGATTGCTGATCCCACTGAGATGTGCCTGCCCATTTTCCTACAAAGTTAGTCCAGAACCAAGACTTTTGCTTTCTTATCCAGTAAGTGAAGGTGATACAATATCCAATTTTGCGTCAAAGTTCAATACTATTATAGAAGTTATTATTTCTGCAAATAACATATCATCAGGAAGCTTTGGACAAGAAAGACTTACACCGTTTTCCTCTCTTCTGATTCCACTCAATGGTGAGCATATTCTTCCTTCTCTAGCTAAACCCAGTGAACCCAATTCGGGTTTTCCAGCAATCAGCATTCCAGGTATTAGTCCACACAAGAAATAAAAAATGTGGAAGACTAAACTATATATTGGTCTAGCTGGAGCTATAGCTGGAGTTTGCATTGCTTTTGCAGCAGCATTCTTTGTGATCAGATTGAAGAACAAAAAGAAAGAGACTGGCAAAGGAGGAGATGTGGAGCTTCAGCATCTCAATCTTAGTGTAAGAACTACCTGTGACAAGAAAGTTTCTTTTGAGGGATCTCAGGATACTCTTGATGGGAAAATTATTGATACCACACCGCGTAAGATGCTGCTGGAGACATACACTATTGAGGAGATGAGGAAAGCAACTGAGGACTTCAATTCAAGCAATCACATTGAGGGATCTGTATTTCATGGTCGTCTAAATGGTAAGAACATGGCAATCAAACGTACAAAGAACAAGACTGTGTCAAAGATAGATTTTGGACTCTTCCATGTTGCACTTCACCACCACCCCAACATACTTTGGCTGCTCGGTACGTGTTTGACGGAGGGTCCTGAGTCGTTTTTGGTTTTTGAGTACGCCAAAAATGGGTCATTGAAAGATTGGCTTCATGGCGGCTTGGCCATCAAGAACCAGTTCATTTCCTCCTGTTACTGTTTCCTGTCTTGGAGCCAAAGGCTAAGGATCTGCCTTGATGTGGCCATGGCCTTGCAGTATATGCACCATGTTATGAATCCAAGCTATGTGCATAGAAATGTAAAGAGCAGGAATATCTTTCTAGATGAAGAATTTGGTGCAAAGATAGGCAATTTTGGGATGGCAGGTTGTGTTGAGAATGACACTGAGGACCCACATTTCTATTCAACCAACCCTGCCTCTTGGACTCTGGGTTATTTGGCCCCTGAATATGTGCACCAAGGTATAATTTCCCCAAGCACTGATATCTTTGCTTATGGGGTGGTTTTGCTAGAAATGTTGTCAGGTCAAACACCTATAAACAGACCCAATGAGAAAGGAGAAGGAAGCATTTGGCTGACAGATAAAATCAAGTCCATTTTAAAGTCAAAAAATGAGAATGAACTAAGAGAGTGGATGGACAGTGCATTGGGTGAGAATTATTCATTTGATGCAGCTGTGACAGTGGCAAATATTGCTAGAGCTTGTGTAGAGGAAGATTCTTCTCTGAGGCCAAGTGCAGGGGAAGTTACTGAGAAGCTATCGAGATTGGTTGAGGAGTTACCGGAAGGGGAGCATATGTTAATGTGTGAAAGCTCATGCAAACCTCTGGTGAAGGCAGCAGCAATCAATCTGTGAGAATTTCATTGAAAGGCCCAAACAAATTAGAGTCAGTAATTGTGGTTTCTGGTAGTTAAATTCAGTATTTTCGGTTTAATGCTCCTGGCTCCTGGGTGTGTAGTTGGGTCTTTTCATATATATGTAATTATTAAACAAATCAATGTAAGCGACAGACAATGCTTTTTTTCTGCTGTATGTTGTTTTATCCCTGAGAAAAAGAAGAGTCACCTTATAACTAAATTATATACTACAAAACTACAAGATCAACCTTTTGTTTTTAATCTCTCTAAATGTTGTGTTTCAGCGGAGACTGCTTCAATCAAAGAAAGCATATACAAGATCGAGGAAGATAGAATAGAAAACCCAATTAATATATGAAAAGGTTAAGCATTCTGAACCCAATAGACCAGTATTACTTTACAGTTATTCTAGCATTTGAGTAAATATTTTAGTTGCTGTCCTGGTATAACTTATTATTTTGACAGCATTAAATCTACTGAGGCTTTGAGGAACCATAGGTGCTATCATGAATGTGATCAGAAACAGAAAAGGATTCAGTGTTTTCCGAGTCATCATTGCAAATTTCTCTGGCTAAAGAGGTCATATATATGACTGGAACCTGCAATGGAGAAAGACGTGACGACCCTGAACTGCGCTTGAGGTGGGTCTAATTTAACACGCTGGTGAGAAAAGCCAAGCGAGCTATTCTCTGACAATTGAGCTCCCTATATATGCAAAATTCTTGGCACAAATGCCATAGATGGTTGTTGTCAGTCTTCATCAGAAATATTAGAGGCCCCAGAAAGAAAAATTGACCCTACACGAGCATTTGAAGGCATGAGCCTAATATTTCATTTTCACCAACCTAGCCCTTCCTCTCCACTGTTTAACACTATTCCAAGCATATATCATGTTGTAACTTGTAAGTAACCTACTGATATGAAAACGTCCCAAAAGCTTATCTATTTGAAATCTCGCTATAATAAGTACAAGTGTTCAAGTATAAACTTGGCTCCGCGAAAACCTTTATATTCAGAAAAAAGAAACATTAAAAAGCTGGAACACAGAAATTGCTTACCCTGCCTCTAGCCTCTAGCCTCTAGCCTCTAGCC
>JASKGM010016170.1:12121-30631 GCA_034509205.1 Ceratonia siliqua
GCCTCTAGCCTCTAGCCTCTAGCCTCTAGCCATGTTTTTATACGACTAGTATCTTGATTATTAAACACATAATTATAGCTGAAGGTGGAGGTCATGATGATCTGAACTACAACCAGTTATCAGTTACAAACATATTTATCTAGAATAATAACAACTAAAGAATGAATGGAAGGAAAACTAGGAAACTAATTATGTTGAAAGAAAATGACAAGTTAGGCTATATGCTTATGCATTAGGAGTAACATATGAGTATCATTAAAAAGATTCTCTTTTATCTTATTTTAACTTTCAATCACTCCTAATAAATGTTTCATCAAAGGTGTAAAATAATGTAATCGCTTTTTGATCCATTCACTTACCCTTATTTTATTTCTCCTAATACTTAGTATCTTGTAATTAATAACACTACAAATAAAGTCAAATATCATAAGATATTATTGTAAACAAATTAATGGTACGTTTGAAAATATTATAGAGTAATTTTAACCAACCAAAAAGAATTCTGCCTTTTCTTTACCATGTCAATCAAGATTTGAGTCTTTCTAAATACGTCCCTCTTATGTCTTTAGGATTTAATTACATAAAAAAACTCTTATACAACTTCAATATAAAATACTAGTGGCTCAATTCGTTTATTTTATTTTATACCTTCCCTTGCTCTTATAGTTAGTTTAACTTTTTTTATGGAATATTTAATTACTTATAAAAGTGGTTATTATTAAATGAAGATACTAAGGTTATGTACACGTATAAAATTATAATCTAATCTTAATTACACAATGTTTAGTGCATATGAGATCTTATATAAGTTTACACAGTGATGATTTTTTAAATAAAAATCATCACATAATATTATATTTTCAATGAGATAAAATAATTAAGACTTGATAATAAATTAATAATTAAAAAATTCATTTTTATCTTTATATGACAATATATCATTATCATCATTTTTGCTATCATCACATTACCATTATCACCAAATTTGTCTTAATTTTGTAATTGCTGTCCAAAATTCTTTTTCACCAACGGGAGAATCTTCATTTCGGTTCAACATTTTCTGTTAAGTTGATTTGGTTGGGGTTCCCATTTCCCGTACGCCCGTACCCCGAAAGATAGATTGCTGTGTTCTGTGTAGTCCTTTTCTTGGGCTTTGGGCTTAGGCCACAAAAAAGAATCTATCCAAACAGGCTGCGTGGGCTGGTGTCACTTTTAGTTGAGGATCCATTTTGTTCTTTGGGCTTTTTACTTACAATTTGGGCCACGATTACATTCAACAAGAACAATATTTTAATAGATTTTTACTGGTTGTTTTGAAGGGCCTGTTATGTTTATCTTTGTTTGTCTCATAAGCACAAACTTGAGATATTTTGTTCTTATGCGCTCGTATTTGTCTTCTTAAATTATTCACCTTTGAAGCTGACGTAATATGTTGTTACGTGAATATTTAAAATAAAAATATTTAGATAAAATTAACTTATTAAAAATAAAATTATATTTTTAAAGATACTCAAATATAATATATTTTAGGGCAATTCTAAGCTACCGCCTTATTTGGGACAGTAGCTTAGAATTTTTAATTTTTTAAATTCTTTTAATTATTTTTTTATTTTTTTAAGTTTTTATATTAATAAATTATTATTTATATTATATAATTTTTTTAAAATTTTTTAAAACGTTTTTATATTTTTAAAAAATATTTTTATTTATAAATAAATAGTGTCAAAAAAATTATAGATGAATAGTATATAAAAAATGTAAAAATATTTTAAAAATATTTTAAAAAATTTTTTAAAAATTATATGATATAAACAATAATTAATTAATGTTAAAAAATAAAAAAATTAAGATAAAAAATTAAAAATATATAAAGTTTGGATGTTGAAAAATATATTATAATTTAAAAATGAGGCTATAAGCTTATATTTTATTATATTTATTTGTCTATTTATTTGTAATAGACTCAATAATTCCTTAAAATAAATTTAAAGTAACGGTTATGATCCAGCGCCTGCTGGTATCTTCGTGTTTGCCAACGGCAAGTTGACTCCCTGACTAAGTACACACCACGTGTCAATTTTACAAGCCATCAACTTCCAGCTTCATTCATTATCCAAGGTTTCATCTCATTTTTTATGCATCAGAAACAAGTCAATGGTGTATCTTTAATTCCTCCAGTCAGGATACGCCAACTGGCAGAGCGCTCACGAGGGGATCGCTCCCGCCAGGAAACCAATAATCAAGCCGAGTGGCATCCCGTAATTAAAACGACCAACAACGGCATTTTCCAAACGAATATCCCCTTTTAAAACCCCAGGTCCTGATCCTATGCTTCACATCCCTCCTTCACTCTCGCACTCTTGCCTTTCTCAGTGGAAGCCCTACCAATAATCGCCATGGCCGCAATCAGCCGCCTGAGAGTGGTCTTTCCGTCGCCTAAAGCCCTCGGATTCCTCTGTAACCGAGCCTTCGGATCGTCGGCTGCCGCGGTTCAGTACGACTATGATGATGACGAAGAAGAGTACGAGTTGTGTAGATCAAGTCCCATGGTAGACGCGGAGGGTTGGGCACCGGAACGTGGAGTACATTGGGTAATGATAGGGAAGCCAGGTGCCAGGAGGCACGTTTTCGCCGAGAGGCTTTCGAAGCTTCTCGAAGTTCCCCACATATCTATGGGCACCCTCCTTAGCCAGGAACTTAGCCCACACTCTTCTCTTTACAAGCAGGTTTTTTACCCCCCTTTGTTGTGAGTTCAGATTTCGTTATTCAATTTCCGGGTTTTCTTTATGCTGTTTGGCTTAAGCGTTGTTTGATTGTTCAGAAAAAAGAAAATTTGAGTTCAGTTAACCATAAAATTGCGGTCAAAGGACAATAAGTTGATCAACTTTCTTCCGATTTCTGCTATCCTTGAGATTGAATTCTCCATAACTGACCGTTGGCCTTCCTTTTCATGGTTTCTACATGTGTACTGTTCTTTCTCTTTTTCTTTTTCCTTCTTTTGTACCCCTTTTTTCCCGCTCTCAAAATTCAGGTTACAAGCTGTACTATATGTACCTTTGGTGTGAAAAGAGGCATATTTCTGTCTTTTCTGTACTACAAATGAGATAAATGTAATAAATAATAAAGAAATGGATAGATTTGGTTTGTCCCAGAAATCAGAATACTAGCTTTCTCAAAGTGGTAAAATTTTCATATGGGCAGAAATGGAGCGTTCTTATTTATTTATTTATGTAAGAATGCATCCACATTAGTTCATAGATATTTTCTTTCGGATGTGTCACTAAACCGTTTCGACTCCTGTCCTGTGGCTTTCTTGATAACTAGAATGCTGGGATTAAAGTTTCCTTCTTTTTTTTTTTAATATTGGCATATGAATATTATGGGCAGAGGGACTCATTTTGCATGGTTTAGCCCTGTATTTTTGTTAGATAATTTTAATCTGTTCTATTAGTTTATGACTTTGTCTTATACTTTGTTTCTTCCAACTCAGATAGCAAACGCCTTGGATGAAGGAAAACTTGTCCCAGAGGAAATAATTTTTGGGCTGTTGTCAACAAGGCTGGAAGAAGGATATTCAAGAGGTGAAACTGGCTTTATTCTGGATGGAATTCCTCGCACAAGGATACAAGCTGTAAGTCTAATGTTTCCAAAGTTATGAACTACACTATTTCTTTTCTCTGCGTCTGATTTATTTACTTATAATTCTTAAATAACAAACTATTTTACAGGAGATTCTTGATCAAATCAGTCACGTTGATTTAGTTGTAAATTTCAAATGCTCGGAAGAAAACTTGGTGAAAAATAATATAGGAGTTCGAAAATGTACTCCATCTCAGGAATATATTAGTATGGTCAGCTCGAAGTCTCCGACTAAGCAGTTTCAGCACGAACACCTAGAATCCCGCTGTGGAAAGTCCTGGCAAGAAAATTTCCGCAACCATGCAGAGGAGGTGAACATCATCTGTCTTTTAACTTTAGATTTGGTTTTATTGACGTGTCAGTGCGCCAGATTACTGTGCCTTATCCTTATAGTACTTTTATTTTGTATTTTATTTTTCTAGTGCAAGTCGTTGGAAGATTACTACAGGAAGCAGAAGAAACTAATTAATTTTGAAGTAGTAGGTGCACCTGGAGAGACCTGGCAGGGACTTCTGGCTGCATTACATCTCCAGCATATTAATGCTATTAGTTCTTCCCAGAAGTTGACTGCATGATGTTCTTCCCAGAAGTTGACTGCTTAATGAACCATCAATCTTCTACAGCAGCATTCATGTTCCCTCTCGGTATTCTAATACTTGTGAATATGAGAGCCATGGGGGATTAGAAATTTTGGCGAATGTCCGAGTTTGTTTTTTCCTTTCCTTTTTTTTTTCCTTGAATGTTTTGATCATGTAAGCTCGATATGTTATATGCCTTCCAACATAGGAAGGCCGAGAATACCGGCCTGTATGACCTACTAAATTTTACAAATGAGCATGTTGTCTTTCCTTTTTTCGTTCCATTCTATCTCCCTTTGTGTACTTATCTTTTTGTTCTCGTTAATTTTGGGTTGCATTCCTGGTCCTGCAGTAACGTTACATCGGCTTTCAACAATGCGGCGTTCTGCTACTCTGTTTTCTCACTAGTTCTAAATTTGAGACCAATTGTCTTCAATAATCAATATTTGAATTTACTCCAGATTTTTTGCATGTTCCATGCAGAGACTGTCAAAATAATATTATTTATATGCATACTATTCTCACCAGCTCGTATTTTAATACGTCATGTTATTCTATACCTAGGGGAAGCTTTTTCCTTTTTTTTGTTTTTTGTACAGGGACATCCAAGAAAGGTAATAATAAGCAGCGGATATAATCTAATTTTAGCAGTCCGCAAGACTACTCGCTGTTCATCCATATGTCCCTGAGCAGTTCGTATCTGACAGCAGGTCCATTGCGAATTTCTTTTGATTTCCAGCTTAGTTTTGTTGAAACTGCTGAGGCCTTGGAAGCATCAATGATTATTGAAGATAAAGGGGAATTTAATTCATCAAGCTCATCATCACTGGTGTATGCCTTCCTGAGGACAGAAGATCTGTTTCTTCTCAGCTGGGATTCACTTCCAACCTCCCCACTAATGATTGCAATGTAAGTTACTGGAGGAGGTGAGTAGACAATGGGAGTTGCAATGCAGGGGAAGTTTTGGACACACTCCTTACCATACTCGAGATCATCCTGTATCAATTTGAGAATAAAAGCTTCAAATCACACGCAAAATCTTTAAAATTTTGGTCAATATTACTAACATCCTATAATTTATAAGGAGAGAAAGGAATGAAGATAAGGAACTGTCAAGCAAATTTCAGGAATTATTTTCTCTGTTGGAAATACATCATGATACTAAATTACCAAGAAATTAAGTGCATATTTAGTATCTAACCTCTGAATCCAGAGCTTCAAAAACAACAGTGGGAATTGGATCAGTGCAAAACTCATCTGCGACAAAATTCTCTAGGATCCTCTTGATAAGTGGGGCACTAAACATTGGGCATACCTTCACAAACAAAAGTCCCTTTAACATAACTGGGGGGCGGGGGGGAATTTTTAGCCAGATAGCAGATGAATAAAGGAAAGTCATTGGTAAACCTCTCTCCTGACGGATGAACTTAACAGCATATCTTTAGGAAGCATCAGAAGGTCACTTAGTGCATTAAGAAGATGGAATGACTTGAAGGAAGTATTTTGTCTCCCAACATTGTTATCAGTGTCATCCCTATCTTCAAGTGCGTCATCATCATCCATACCAAATAGGTCAGTCAGCCATCTAGACCAGTTCCCAATCTGTCAAATGCAGAACACATTTTGAAAGGAACTTATCACTTAAGACAAAAAGAAAAAAAAGTTATCTCTACTACACATTATATTGAAAAGTTCATATGCAGTCACCTTCTCATAGCTCAACATTTCTGAAGCCATATTCTTGGCCTATTTTTAGAGGCTCATTCAAGCCAGAGATACAGCAGGAAGAATTACGTGAACTGGACTTACATTTTCAAGTTTGAATTAAATTCATAAGTGGATGGCCTTGATATTGAAGTTCACATATAAAAGAGTTCCTAGTAGCTTACCGCAGTTTTTAGCTGTGCACCAGCTCCAAAGCTTGATTTCCCAGGTGGGATGGGGAGAACCTTGGGATCACTAATGGGATCAGATACAGGATCAGTTGGGATTTCATCAGCAGATTGGCGAAGAATAGCATTGAACATAGCCACATCTAATCTTGCCACGCACTGCTCCATTATCTGGATTAGGTAATAGAAATGCATTCTTATGGCATGGTACAGTCAAAGAAGAGATTTCATCAACCAAAGTGACAAACTTGGATATGATATTCATCAATATACTCGAGATATCAATTGATTTTAAAAGGATTAAAAAAAATTTACAGATGTGAGATTTTCTGCCAAGGCAATTAGCGCAAATCATACATTTTCCCACTCCTTCCTCCAAAATGAGAGACTGAAAATTGGGATCACTCAGTGTTCAAATAATCTCAAGCATGAAGATACCTTGCAAGTCACCCAGATTCATGAAAACCAAGACCAGATATAGAAGGCACACCTTCGCTGCCATTATTACAATTATTGATTTTACACTAGTATTTATCAAGGTATCTTTGCTACCAGGAATCTATGGTACTAAAATCCATTAAAAACGAAAATTTTCATGTTTAGGATCAATGATAGACCCAAAAGAAACTTGATAGAATTTGTTTAGAGTTATAAACAAAGCATCCATTTTTTATCCAGACAACACATGTATCAGAGAAGAGTCCAGAAAAAATATCATGAACATGTTGAGACTAGGAGCTGAATATGTTAATATCCCATGAAGTTAGCTGTCTTTCCAACTCACTTTTTCCCTTTCCTGCTCTTATTTTATTGATTCATAAATTTTATTTTCAAATGCATACGATTTCCCATCATTCTTTGTTCACAAAATCCCCCATTTCTAAGTTTTTCCCCTTATGTGTCCTGATCAAACCCATAGAAATATGAAAATTAAAAGAAAAACATAGGAAAGATATTATGACGGAAAATTTCAATCACTTTTAGCACAAAAAAGGGGAAAAAAAAAGAAAAAGGAAGTGGATAAACTAACCAATCTAGACAGCACAGGCAAACAGCCACACTCATGCCCTCCAGCTCGAATAGGGCAGAGCCTTTCACAGGCTTCCCTAAAAGCATTCTTCCAAATGTCCAGTGAAATGCTCCCCTGTTCTTGATCACATGAGCTAGACATCCTTCTATTGCTTTTCCTTGAGGCAGAATCCACATCCTTATTAGTGACTATTGCATCAACAGGCTGCATATGTGGAATCAGAGTCTAGATATAGACAAAGAAGGATTGCGTTAGATGCTAATGGAATTTCATGGATTTTTACCATCAGCTAGTACGGCTGCTTTAGGAAATTTTTTGAAGAGAGGAAAAGATTGAAAGGTTACCTGCCACCAGATAGATTCCACAACGCGAGAGAAGATCCAAGCTTCTATCTTTTCCAGTGCTGATGCGAATACATGAGGATCATCCCAGTTACCAAAACCTCCATATTCAACTGCTGTATTTTCATTTTTCCCAGGAGAAGATCCTTTCCATCTTAATAAGGGTGTTATCTTGCCATTCCCCTCTCCCTCACTTTTCCTTTTCGTACTAGATCCTGCAGAAACTGATGGCACCACATCTTTGGTGGTTTGGCATATAATTGTTCTCAACACAATGGAATTAGACAACCAAAATGTCAACCTGTAGTCAGTTGCAAGAAGAGGGCAATCAATTGGCAAAGCTTATGGTGAAAACTGAATTTATCTTATGCAGCAAGAATTATCAAAATATCAATTGACCAACCTCTAACTACTAATCTGACTCATTAAAGATAGCACTTTCTTACAGATATCCATTTCATCTGCCATGTGATCTTGCATCTTACATTGTTGAGTTTAGACTAAGCTGTTTCTCACTTTAATATTTTGACAGACCGATGTATGGCAAGTTCAGCATAAAACAGGAAAATTTTCTTCAAAATTTAGAAGCTTCTTGTTTTCTCAGTTAACTAATCAAATACAATATTTTTTCACTGGAAAGAAAATCCCAGACTTTTGATGATGATGCAACTTCTGATGCTTTATACTCAAGAATATTATTAAAAAATTAGATTGATTAATGACTGGATGACGGGAAAATGCTTAGAATAAGATCAGTGAACAGCATAGATCAGGTATACCTTGGGACATCATTTCCACATGCCTTTGCAACAAGTACTAACCCTGAAACAGCACTTTTAGCTGCCCCAGCCCTTCTCGCTTGAAGATCTTCTTTACAAGCATGGAGATACAGCCTAGAAAGGCGCCGAGCTGGGGCATGGACCTTACTCATGGAGCTTCCATGCTCGGCAACTACAGAATATAAAGCAGCCTCAGTAGCAGCAGCTTCTGTTAACTCTCCTTCAAGTTTTTTTATCTTGTTTTCCAAATGCTCGACTTTGCCGTCTAGAACGGCCATTCTTGCTTCCTTTGGATAAACCTTAGCATCTTTTTTGTCATGGCTTCTGATGTCCCCTCCAATGTTTTGTGCATCTCCTACAATGGCAGTTTCCTTTACTTCCATATTATGATTACTACGAAGTGATCCAGTAACCCTAGCTGAGTCTGCTGGTGACCTCACAGACTTCACATGCTTTAATCTTTCACTTTTCAGAATATTGCCCTTCATACCAATATTTTCCTCGCTTAAAGGATATGTACTGCTACTCAATAAGGTATAATCTTTGGCACCTTGTGCTACTGATTGTTCATCTTCTATGCAGTTTTGCTTATTTAAGCTAGATTTTTTAGTTCCATGTTTGTCCTCTTCAGAACTACAGTAATATTCACCACTTCCTCCCTCCTTCACACAATATTTGTCAGCTTCCTCATATCTCCCATTAAATTTGTCATTGACTTCAGAACCATCACAGCTTACAAAGCCTGGACTCTTGCCCATGAAGCAATTACTATCTGAACATGCTGTGTTGCTTGAATAACTGTTAGAAGTACATTCTTTGCTGTTTGTTTGAACATCTGTAATTATATTTCTACCAGTAGCAACCTTTTCATGAACCTCCTCTTCCAAATGTTTATTATCATTGCTTCTCATCCTGGTCTTAGAATCTTCCTCTAATTTGTCATGAACCAAGGATGGGGGAGAAGAATCAGCAGTTGTGGAAACAACATGCTTTTGGGTTATCACTGAACTACAATTACGGGAGATAGAAATAGAAGTATGACCATTTACTGGATTCCCAAGATCCGATGACATATCCAATGATGACGTGCATGATGAACTCCTCTCCAGCTTCTCATATGTATCTTGTGGCATCATATTTGACTTTCCAAGCCGTCTTTCTGAAGCCATGCGATGCTCCTTGTCATTCCTACCAGTGTTTTGAGTTGGTCCATCTGATCCATTCTGCAATTCAGATGCAATTACTATATTAAATTGTACAGTATCCTTCAATTTTTCTTAATATATTTAGATTCACTCCGGATGCAGACTGCTTCACTATGCCATTGATTTAAAACATGAGTACCATTTCTTACATTGTTAACATTAATTCAAAAGAAGAATATAAAGTGACAAGGTCCTGTCAAGATGCCTGCAGCTATTTATAAACCTTGTCCAGCAAACGCAAAGCATCTAAAAGTTTTGTCCTATTGCAGTTTGTCTGGACCAGATTCATACGAAAAAAATGCAATCCAAGGATGCATAATATAATTTTCAAATACGCTTGTTTATGGAATGGGATTGACAAGTTTTCATTGTGTGACCTCTCTCTCTCTCTCTTTTAACGGATATGTTCTATCTGTGCATGAGACTGGAGACCCATACAAATAGTGACGCACATTAACATGGTTACACTACAAGAAAAATCCATGCTGCTATCAATAATAGAACAGAAGAGAACATAAATATAGTACCTCTCCAAGTTCAGTAGGCATACATCCATTGGCCACAATGGCAGAAGTAACTGCTGCCCCAGATGAATGTGAGGAATCATCATCATCAGTAAAAGAGGCAATATCAGCTTCCTCAGCGTATTCTTCTTTCATCAATGCTGACACGAAGTCACCACCATTAATATCCTTTGACACCTCCTTTGACATGCTGTCCCTTGACAAGAAGCTAGTGCGACTCTTTTCAACAGGCTGAATTTTAATGAATAGAAGTGGCTGGTCTGCGTTTCTGTAGTTCCTCTTGCAGTTCATTGTAGCACTAATGCTCAAGGTCTCCTTAAGTATACCATAATCTGCCAAGTCTATGATGGCAGTCCCCAACAACTGACCTTTAACAGTCTTATCTCTTCGGGGCTCATACAAGTTGAACTCCAAGCAATTCTTTTGGAATATATCAGTATCACCACCTCTGACAGACATATCCCTCAACAGAGTAACGGGAAGTCTAAATGACTCATTAAATTCGATTTTTCCTTCACCTACAACAGAACCCAGTGAGGGGACAACAGGACTGGTAGAACCTGAACTGCGTTCACCATTCTCCCATTGTATCAATACAGAACGAAGGGATCTGAGGGATTGTGATGGGGGCCAAGGCTTAATTTCCTCAACATGAATGAGGTAATCAATTTGAACACTAGCACTTCTCCTGTTCTTTGCTTTCGAGCCTATAACCATGGCTGGCAAGATAATGGGTTCCCTCCAGATAAACTTATTACTTCAGTGTGAGAGAATGTTTAGAATTTCAAGCCCTATGAAATCAACAGATTAGGTGCAGGAAATCACAATGAAAATTCGAATTTCATACATAATAGAACTGTTGCCCAAGGTTTATAAAAATATATTTTTTAGATTTTGATGATGTTTACTTATTTTAGTTAAAAGATAAATTGACTTTTATTTTGATTTGAAAATGTTATTTGCTTTAATTAAAGCATCTTTTCATCTTTATCAATGATGTGACTTTGGTTAGTATATCAAGTAAGGAAGTACAAAAGTCTTTCTTGAGCCTTGTGCCTTATAGGAGGTTGGTAAAGCAATCTGAAAAAGCTAACTGCACGTTGACCTATGTCAGAAAATAAAGTGCTTTTCAAAACATATTAAGTACAGAAAAGACAAAATAAGCAGAACCAACATGCATAATTCTAAAATCATCTTGCTCGTTTAGTGAAAGCTCACTAAAAGACAACCAACGGGTAAATCAAAATCAAATCTCGAAAGTGAACGTTGGACACTTCTCAGAACAAAATTAGAAGCTCTCTAACGTCTATCTCTTTCAAAAATTATAAGAAGGATCACTTCACAAGGATTGAAGAATAAGAGAGACAACACTTTATCAAGCATACTCTTTCTCATCTTCTCTTACTCTTCTTGTGCTATTTTTGGCATATCTACTCTTCTCTAAGAAAGTTATTTTGTGAAGTTCTTTGTGAGCATTTATTCTTTATTGTGAGAATTCACTAGATACCTGAAAAAAAAAATCTTGTGGGTTGGGTTTGTAAAATGTGTGATTGCTTTCCTTACAGGTTAATTGTGAGAGATTGTAAAAGGCCTTAAGGCTTGATCCTGTGTTTTGGTGATTACCTATCTTAGTGAAATTTTCTTACTTTGTGCTTAGGCAGTAGATGCAAGATCTGGTTTATAGATTCGAACCACTGTATATCGTGGTATTATATTTCTCCTTCCTTATTCTCTTTTAAGCTTGTAAAGGCTTACTGCTTAGCCTGATCTTTTACATATATTATCCTATCTCTTACTAATCAGTTTTGAACTTGACTTTATATCTTAGTTGAACTGAGCTTTTAACAATAGTTACAAACTAAGTTTTCAAAAAGGATTATTATCTTGAAATTTTTCTAAAATTACAATCCCCAATTCAACCCCCTTCTTAGGTATTTCACATATATTTTCTAACAAGAACAAAGAAGGATGTAGTTTCTATTCAAAGGCTTCCAATGGATGGATATATTTGTGTGTGTTTTAACTGACTCAAGAAGTAGAGAAGCAAAGAGGAGAAGGGGAGAGATTAATTGAGAATAACAGAGTAACTTTACTACTAAGACACCTGGTTTTGATGATTTATCTTAGATTTAGGACAATGAAGACACCGCACAAATTATTTAAAAGTTGAAAACAATGTAAGGACAATATTTTTCGAACATTTTCTGGGAAAACAAGAGTATGCTGAAGTTTGAGCTGCAGATAAAGAGAAACCAGCCACTAGAGCTCGAAATGTACAAACTGATTGCAGAGACAACTTGTGAAAGGGATTTAAATACAAATGCAGAAGTTTTGGGCAAGCTTCAGAATCAAAGATAGATGCATCAGATCGACCCATTCTTTCAGATAATTCACTAAAAAATCTTACAATTTGAAGCTAAAACTAAGCAGAAGATTTATAATGCGGGACCATGGATACAGTTACAAGTTAAATACACAAATATGAAGTCAGCACTATGCGTTAAAACAAAAGAAGAGGCAGTAGAGTAATGCAGACCATACCGGGGCGGTTGGTAGTGGTAGAATCAGAGAGCTACAAGAGCTAGCTGGAACTGGAATAGTTCATTGTTCTGCCATAGAAAAGGGTCACCATTTCTGAGACTAGAATATATCTCAGTGAATCTTTGTGCCTCAGAAGCTGCAAGAGTACACAGGGAACATCTGAAGAAAATACAAAATAGAAAATAGACGGAAAATATAAAAAGCAGAGCTGACGGGAGTGGAGAGAATTTGCATATTTAAAGTATTAAAAAAAGTTGGCTTATTTTGGGAGCCAAAGAATAATATAATATCGTTCAGTTGGGAAAGACGAAACGACGGCGTTTGTCACAGACTAATGAAAATATGAGATCATGGTCATGGCGTTCCACTCATGATGGGGATGGCTCAGCAGAAAAGTAGGCCTTATTAAACAATAAAATTATTTTATTAGGAAGTGGGAAGTGTTTCGCACGCGAGTTTAAAGTGTGCGAGATTCAAACACCAGAGATTGACCCGGTTGTTGCCAGGGTTTGGTGCAGGCACCGGCCGTCAGTTAACGAGGAAAGAACTTATCAGAACTGTGTTGGGTAGTCTACCAAAAAAGAAAAAACAGTAGGCGCGCGTGAAGAATACGCAAAGGTGACACGGGGTCCGAATCCGAATGCGATGGGTCGTTATCAGGGATCGTTGGCTCTGTGCGCCGACATAATGATATTTGAGAAGCGTGCTGAGCAGTCAAACCTCACGGTGGAGGAAATTGGATTCTGATAGTGGGGCCCATGGGTTGGGTAAGCTCTGTCTCTAATCAATGATGGGCTAGGTTAGGCTAGGCTAGGCTCATCCCACCATGTCCATGGGTTGTGTTGTGACGCGTGTTAGCCCAATTCATCAAAGGACTGCCTTGCCAAAATCTTCTGAAGTCTTCGTTCCTCGTTACCACTGCAAGTGGTTTGCCATTCGCACAAGAAGACAATGGCAGACCTTGAGATGTCCACCTCCAGCGGAATAGGTCTAAATAATAGATAGTTATTTTGATTAGAGCCTGTTAAGTTATCTGTAGTGATAGGGTTGATGATTAAATGATGATCTTTCTGAAACTTGGCTGGCTCAATTACTAAAATTGTTCTCTCTTCACTGAAGAAGCCTGCGCTATGGGTAATCTAGAATTAGCTCAATCAAATGAAAAATCCACGAACACCATCATCAAAACTGAAAGGAGAATTTACAACTTCACATGATATATTAAGACTATATATCTACTTGAAATATTCTTTACCATTGTGACTCTTATAATTCAACCTCCAATAGTTAAAGTTTTTACCAAATTTGTTTTAGCAGATCAACTTCATCCTAGCAGGTGTTAGTCAATTTCATGATTTGCTTCATTCCCACTTCTTTTGCTGTCTGTCTCTAGAAGTAATATGAATCCTAACTAGCTCCATCATATCAAAACACTAGGAAGATATGGAAATTAACATTTATAACTGCAATGAAGATTGACATCTGACATTGTGTTTTCACTACTAAATTCTGATAACAATCCCGGATTTCTATGTCTGCATTGTTGGAGAAGGAATCAATGACTTGAATCCCAGTTGCATGAGCCTTCTACGAGCTTGAATTTATGATGTAGAATCATTTCTGATCTGCATCTGCTGTGGCCTGGACTTGAGCTGCATACTGTAAGTTCCATAGGACATCCTCCAACGACGGCCGAGATGATGGTTCTGGTGATATGCATTTGGTTGTAATAGATATTACAATTGATAATGACTCTTGAGAGCAAGTGGTCAACACTACAGGATCCACAATTTTTCTTCGACCATCTTGACTACCAAAGGATCCCTGTGGTTCACAACACCAGGTCTTGGATACTTTAACAGCTCATGAAAGATCAATCACCTAGACTAAATAATATTGATATTTCATATGCACAGTGAACAAAAGTTTTCAAAAGCTTCTCTTACCTTTTCATTTAGGAAAAATGCTTCTCCTTTCTCGCTTGCCATGGTTCCAACAAGCGATTCAAACAATATGAATCCAAAATTGTAAACATCATCCTCTAATGTTGTCCTTTGGCTGCAAGAAAATTTTAATAGAATGATTTGTATGTTATCTACCAACACAAATATAACGTTAGGGGCCAAATTATGAGAAAGAATATCAAACTATAGCAGATTAGGCATTTCATTTTCCATACCCTTGACAATGGTTAGTGAAAAGGGAAAATAAGAGATGATAAATCCAAACATATTGGCACAAGAAGTGGCAGGAAAGGGTGAAGTGGTTTCAAGGATATTAAAGGAAAACTGGAAAGTTTGTAAACAACGGCCTACAAGAGTCGAAGAACCAAGTATCGTTGGGTTGGTGATTACTAAGGCAATGACATTAGTCATGGGTGTGATTGCTTCTTTCTATCAGTGATAGTGGAACTGTAAGAGAGCAGTGTTGATGGTAATGGTGGTGGCTATGGCAATAAGATACATACATCCGACCAGTAAACACAGCAATAGGGAAGTGGGGTTTGGCAGAAGAATTAGTAGTAGAGGGTGGCAGTAGTGGCATTAAGAATGAGTGCACAATTGAATTGTATAACATCTGAAACCAAAAAGATAGTTAAGAATTTAGTTGCATGGTGTTCTAATAAGCTACGATTAGTATTCATACCATGATTTTGGGCCCTCTCCCTTCGCCTGTACAACATATAGAAGCAACAGTCACTCAAGGATCTATCATAAGAACAAGCTGTATTGATAGCCAGCAAACATACCTCAAGATGTTCGATCTCTTCTCTGATGATGGACATCCCATAGTCACTTAGTTTGGGAATGTTATGCTCATCAAGCAAAATATTAGTTGTCTTTAATTGGTTACTAAAACAGCCAGGTATAACCCCAGTATGTAAAAAATGCACAGCCTTAGCAACTCCAATTAAAATTGCCAATCTATCACACCACTTAAGGGACTTATCTGGAGAAAATTCTGCGTATTTGAATAAAGCAAGAATAGTGGGTTGAAGTCTTCAGGACAGAAAGCTATGACAATTAATGATAATGATATTTATCACGGTAATAAAAACATAAAGAGTGGTTATGAAGATTGGACATGTGATATAAATAGATAAATCAAAAACGTTTTATTTTTTAACCACAAATCATCTCTAAAGGTAGACATCTCCACATAGCAATATCCAAGTCATGCCCAACAACAAAAAAGAAAATCCAAATAATCTGGTTTTACCACTTCCTAATCACTTCTCGTTTTCTCAAATTTATTGAGATTATTTTACTAAAGCATACTTGAATGCAGTCTATTTGGCCAGAATGTATATCAAGAGAAGAAAACCTCCGCATTGTACTTGGAGACATTTCTATCTCCTTCATAGCAACTAGTTCCACGAATTCAACCAAGACTAATTTATACCAAGTTCCACCCTTTTTCGGGTTTTCTCTATATAATTAAATTTCTAGCAACCATTAATAGAGAAACAATCTATGTAATAAAAAAGACGAGGGCATCATTTGGTAAAACTTATGTACTCATTAATAGACTATAATGCAATACGAACCTGACAGATGGGCTCGATAATTAATCCCATTTGGCACATACTCATATACAAGATGAAGTTTGAGGGTACTAGAATAATCGTGTCCACCACCATCAATACAATGACCCAAGAGGCTCACCAAATTTGGATGGTGAAGCTTTGAGAGTAAATCCAAACGGCCTTTAAGATTTTGAATTGAGCATTGCTTTGACAGAGCCAAAGATCGTATTGCCACATAGGATCCATTATCCAGTTTCCCCTTGTACAGCTGAAATGTAGTGGCAGGCTTAAAAGAGGTCATGTACAGGCATACGAAATGATTATGACAAATATTGCCAAATATCTACTAACATGGATACAAAACCCAGAAACAAATAACCAAAACAGTTTAGTTTAGGCATATAGATGGTTCAATTTCGACAAGGATTTCAGAGTTGTGACTTTCCGGAAAACTAAAGTAATTTAGACAAGAAGGTGGTTCTTAGCACGTTTCCTAGTTCTGTACACTATCTGCTTCTTAGTAGATCAAAGCGTTTAAACAAAAACACACAAAAAAGACCCTCCATTCTGAAGAATAATCACATATGAAGAATTGAAAACCAGAAAATATCCAATACTAAAGCATGTTATGAGCGATTGAAGGGTACCTTCCCTATGGAGCCTTCACCAATATAAGTTGACAAGTGAAATTTTTTTGTGGCTTCCTTCAACTCTTCAATTGAAAACAGTCGACAGACTGGATTAGCTTGTGTCCCAAGCTTCACTGCTTGAGAAATAAATCCTGAAAGATATAAAAATTAAGACTTAACTACAGCAGATGTGCTGATGTGCGTATCAATACTCTAAATCTAAATCAAAGCAACAGACAGATATTGCCTAACCTATATACTTACTGGCATTTGCAAGGAGTTCAGAGGAAACCCCTGTTGTGGAATTATCTCGCGCACTCTGTACCCGTGGCACCACGTGCCGCCCAGAAGATGTCTTTCTCAAACGATATCTTTTTTTACACAAGAAAACTCCAAACGCGAAAAGCACAAGAATGAGAGAAAGTCCAATTATGATGGCCGCTACTGCAGCTATTTTCAGTGCCATGAATTTCTTCGTTCCCGTATTGGGTTCTTTACAATAAGACCCTCGCTTCTGATATTCAGATTCTTGAGAATCAGCAGTCAAACAATTTCCACCATACTTGACGACTCTTCTATCAGACGTACTTGCCAAGCAAGAAGGAAGTCCACCAATTAACTTGTTTCGAGAAATATCCACAAACCCAAGTCTGCTACCACAAGTTAGTTGGTTTGGAAGGGACCCGCTCAGCATATTGCTTGCCAAATTCATATAACTGATGTTAGGCAAAGAGAACAAGGCGGATGGGGGTATTCCACTCAGATGATTCGATGAAAGGTCTAGATATTGAAGCTGACCCAATTCACCAAATTGCTTGGGTATCTTGCCGGAGAATGAATTTTTTCTCAGCAGAACCGTTACTACTGCTTTGGGCATCAATGGTAGTTCAGAGTCAAAATGATTTTCTCCTAAATTCAGTACATGTAGGCCAGGGAGAGTACTCAGATCAGGCAATCCACCAGACAACTCATTGTGAGACAAGGAAATATCAGTAAGGGTCTTAATTTTGCAGAGTGAGGAGGGGAATGGACCCTTTAAGCGGTTGTTCTTCAAACTCAAAACATGTAGATTAGATAATGAATCTAACCAATCAGGCATGGTGCTATTAAAATAATTGGCATTAAGTGTTAGTGTATGAAGCTTTAACATTGTAGATATTTTTGGTGGGATTGAACCGTATAAGAAATTTGAGCTCAAGTCCAAAATTTCGAGTAAAGATAATCGATGAATCTTATCGGGGAGTGGCCCCCAAATCCCCAAGGACACCAAGCTAAGAACCCTTAAGCTGGTTAACCTGGTCAATGTAGTGACAAAAGAATCAATAGAGAAGCTCACGGACAGTGTTTGGTGGGAATTGCTAACCCATTGAACTTGTTAACCTTCAAAGGTTTATCTCCCATAATTATAAGCTCAGTTACAGAATTGTCCTGACATTTAATGCTCATATGTGTAGATGGAGATATGTTACAGAGGTCTCCATCATAATTTTCCCAAATTTTCAACGAGGAAGGGTTCTCCAGATACTTCCTTAACCGTAACAAGACTTGGATATGAGCAGCTTGTAGTTCATGGGTACCCAGGATAGACAAAAACCAGGAAAGAACCAGAAGATAAAGGTGAAAATATCTCATTGAACCAGCTTGCGGTATCAGGCACCAAATTTTACTAAGGTGAACATCACAATTAGCAGAAGTTTTGGACTATTATGCTCAAACGAAAAAAAAGACACCTGAAAGGAAATGTCGTAAGACTCAAAACAGATCCTTCATAGTTTCTAAAGGGTAGCAGATATTGGACTTCAGAAGTAAATTACTCTGGAAAATCT
>JASKGM010016200.1:3426-33061 GCA_034509205.1 Ceratonia siliqua
GACCAAACCGTTCATTATCTTTGGAATCAGCTCTTCATTCTTTTATTCTTCTTCTTCTTCTTCTTCTTCTTCTTCTTTTGCCACAATCTTGATACTGGCTTAGCCTAAGTCAAGTAAGCTTTTTAGTTTCACAGATTCATGAAATGAGGTGATACCTAGACGTTGGCCCAGTTTAAGCTTTTCAATGTATGCAATCCTTGATTTTTACTAAAAGTAATATATACATTATACCTCTTGACATATGCAAACTGTCATTTATAGGAAGATTTCCTTAAAAATTTTCCTCAGTTTAGCCCTTTCAATGTATGCAATACTTGATTTTTACTAAAAACATTATGTGTATTATACCTCTCGACATATGCAAACTGTCATTGATAGCAAGATTTCCTTAAAAATATACCCCAGTTTAGTCTTTTCAAATTATTGTTCTAATCCCACATCCTTGTTTGATTGTTCAAACTCTTTGGTTATGGATTATTTTCCAATTTGATGCCCTAATTTTTGCCTAAGCTACCCTTTTTGGGTTTTCAACTTAGCAAGCTCTCTAATTTTTGCCTAAGCCACTCTTTCGGGTTTTCGACTGAGTAAATTTCCTGACTTTTGCCTAAGCTGCCCTTTCGAGTTTTCGACTTAGTGGATTTTTCTTCTCTTCTCCAATATTTTGATGAATTCTTATTTTTGAAGATAATTGCGGAGCCTTAAATATGTGAATGCTTGATGTCAATTCAAACTGCGTTAAGTAGAATGTTCTTGGCTTCTATAATGAAAAAATCAATTACCAATGAAATATTAAGGAGTAATATTTAATTCAGACTTCATTAATCCGCTTAAAACTTGTCCAATGAATAGATGAGGAAAAAGTTTATTAGATGAACAAACCTATTTTATTAAAGCAAGGGATCCCCTTGTACAAATAATTGAAAATTCAAAACTCAGAAGTAACACAAAGTTACCTTGGTTAGATTATTGAGAAAAAAGTTGACAACAAAGCAAAAGGATTGCCACATCCTTGAAGTTTGTTATATGAACAAACTGACAGGATAGCAAAAGGATCACAAGACCGTTAAAGCCTGTTATATGAACCCAGCTCCCTTGTTAAAGGAATTAGCAAAAGAATGGGCTCATAAGACCATTCAAGTTTGGTAGATAGATAAACATCCTTTATTGAATCGAATGATAGAAAAGTAAAACAAATGACACAATGAAAATTGGCCACAGTGAATTTTCATAATCTAGTGGCATTGATTCCCATATTGCCATTGATATGCAATTTGTATCCTTTAACAGAAATATATTGTTGCTGACAGTGATATCCAGAAAAATTGCCCTAGTTGCAGTTCCTTGTATTATTGCTCTAATTCCAAACTCTTTTTCTTTCATTTCCTTTTTTTTAATATAAGTCATAACCTCTGTTTTAAAACATAGTGTTTTTCCTTTTTTCTTTTCATTTTTTTTGACTAATTCAAGACTTACTAGCTTTTCTAGTTTGTGCACATTCTCACTTTCTGAGCCCTCGGGATACTTGATCCTGAGCTCCTTTTATTATCTCATGGGGACTTATTCCTTTTCTGATGATTCAAGTATTTTTCCAAAATTTCTACTGTTCGATTATCATGTTATTTACAGTCTCATATGTCTATATCAATTTTGATATGAGAATCAAAGCGTGGATGCTGAAAATTTCCCGAAGATGAAGAAATTGAGAGAAAATAATTTCTCTGAATGAGGGAATTTTGAAAAGATAAGGATATTATGCCAAATGACAAATGAATAAACATTAATTTGTACATTTCATATTCAAAGGATAAGATGCTGTTCATACTTAACAAAAGTCAAATGGCTTTGAACTATAACCAAATGCATCAAGATCTAAACTAAACATTACTGAAAAGTATAAACATTGTGAATTAGCCCTATATTACAGCTACTAAGAAGCTTATCTTCTTAATTAGGCATGATCCAAGAGTCTTATTTCTCACATTCTTCCTAAATAGTCACAGGGTCACCTTCTCCATGGGTGAGTGAAGGACCGATATGAGCAATGGGATCCTCCTTTTTAGGCATGATAGCTCCATTCTTGAATAGCTTCATGACATGTCCCTTGAATGTCAAGAAGTTTTATATCGGATGGCCAACAATCCTGAAGTGATATAAGCACTGTACATCGGGATCAAACCAAAGAGGGTAAGGTGGCTTAAAGGGCTTGGCCGGTACTGGGCTCATTAGGTGCATTAGACATATGGAACTTGGGAAATGACTCGTTATTTTGAGGGGACCTATTTAAAGGGTGATTGGACAGGGAATGTGGCTTGTGAGATGAAACTGGATTATGGGTGAATTGGTGGGTGGATGGTCTATGGAGTTGAGAGGTAGGGTGATTGAAATTCAGTTGTTACTACACCACCTCCTTATTTTTTTGACTGTCTTCTACTAGCTTAACCAACTGTGACATCTACTTTTGTAATTGGTCCATGTGATAATCCATTATCTTTAGAACCTCAGCAACTGACAGCTAAATTGACATTGTCTTAAATATTGTATGTTGCCTTAAATGGGTTGAGAACATTTGGTCGAAATTTTCTTGAAATTGCAGTGGCATGATTTTGTTTTCCTCTAAAATAAAACAAAATCAAATTTTTATTTTGACATGCCACCTGACCATAAATGGTTTAGTGTTAGTTATTGAATTATTAAATCCTTTGATGCGAAAAGATTGACATTAAGGACTTCATTTTTACCTATGTTCCTATTGAGAATACAAAATTCTACAAAGAGGAATACAGTTAACAATATCCCAATGAGGCATAAAGCCCTTACATGGGTATTGTCGAGTTAAAAAAAGTGCGTTCAATACAGAAAGATAGATTTGAGTCCATCCTTAATGCCAATCCCTTTAATTTTAAAATTCAATGACACTGACACATATTGTCAAAATGATAGTAAAAAATAGCCAGGATATCATGTTTAACAGCCATCAAGGTGATAAAAACAGAGAATTGCCATGTTTTTGAACAGTAAGGTGAGGTTATAAAAAATTTTCCTCATTTTCCCTTCTTTATTATTATTATACATATTTTCATTTAAATTTTTTTCCTTTTTTTGTTTTTATTTGGTGAAACAATGCCATGGGGAGGGTACAAAGAAAGATGAATGGCAAAGAAAAGATGAGAATTTCTATTTTTTATTATTTTATTTATTTTTATTATTATTTTTTTCTTACAAAAAATGGCAAGGTAAGGTTAAAACTTTTCTCTTTTTCCAATTTTGATTCTTGATTTTTTTTCTAACACAACAAGATAGAGCAAGAAAAGAGGGATTGCCATGTTTGAAAACAGCAAAGTAAGATCATGAAAAATTCTTTTTGTCTTTTGTTTTTATTCTTGAATTTCTTTTTTGATTATTTTTCATATTTTTTTATTGTCGTGTTTTTCTGGTTGTTGTTTTATTTATCTTTCCTTATTTTGACTATTTTTTATTAATTTTATTTATTTATTTGTTTATGATTTTGATTTTGATTTTTTCTAAAAAACGATGCAATGCAATATACAAAAGAAAGAATAGGACGACAGAGGAACAAAATAGAGAAAATGCCTACTCTTCATTGTCTTATTTGGATTGGATTTAGGATAAACAAACCTACCCTAATTGGTCAGGGCCCTAGCTATTAAGTGTCTCCTATGATAATAGTGCACCAGTTTCATGGCAGAGTTTATGATCTTAATTAAATGGCCATTAAACAAACTGTTCCACTAAAATAGTGAGAATCTTGACTTTTCAGCTCTATTACATAAGTGAACAGAGCCTCTATATGCAACCAACTAAATAAGTGAGTTTACAATCTGAGTGGAGGCTTTCATGAATATCCTGGAGAATAAATCCCACTAGACATCATTACACAACCTCTAATTCTAACCTGAAGTTTTCATAGACCTGAGTATAGCGCCCAAGATTGTGTATGGTACACAATGTGTGAAGAGCATACAAACCTTTGACCTAATATAGGCTATCCCAAAAAGGAAACCCCAAAACAACAAAAGAGCATAATTGTATGTCATCTACCCTAAGGTGTATACAGATATAACAGTTATTTCATTTACCCTAGGGTTTTAACAGTTCATGCTTTTTATGGAAAGTGGTAAACAACCACACATGTATTAGTAATAAAATAAATAAACACTTGCTAAAGCAGTTAAAAATAAATATACAACATGCTGAAGCAATTAAAAAAAGAATTATTATAAAAGGGAAGGGGTATCAAACATCTAGTTTAGAAAGAACAAACAATTTACTAAAGGCATGACTCTTTAGCATCCCCAGTGGAGTCACTAAACTATCACAACTTGACGGATAGCTAAAACACAGAGATTTTGTGAAAAATGAAGTTGCTATAATTTAATTATGAGGATAATTGGAATCCTAAAAACACTTGAAAAATTGGCCTTTGAAACCAAATGAAAGGTTCGGGAGTCGAATTATGAGTGAGGAAGGTGTTAGGTACCTCACAACGTCCATCCTTAAGGAGGGTTACCCTTAATTGTTTGTGCTTAATTTTTTTTGGTATTTTAATTATTTTGATTACCCATTTTATTAATGTGATATGAAAAAATATGAAAAATAAAAAACCAAACATGATTTACTGCATAAGAGCCTACGTACCCCAATAAGGGATCAAAGTCTGCGTAGTTCGATCATATTTTAATGATGTGCCTAGGGTGGATATATAATCTCGACTTTATGGAAGATAGTATTTGAGTTTTGCCTAAGACAAATGTATGATCTCAACTCTAAAGTAGATAGTATTCTGATAAGATAATGTGAGAGAATAAATCTCTACATAAAACCTTTAGAGGTTAGGACAATGTGGGAAGATGAACCTCCACCTAAAGCCTATGGATGAAATAAGACAATATAAAAGAATAAATCTTCATATAAATCTTAAAATAATATGAGAAAATAATTTTCCTCATATTATTTATAGAGAATTACGTCAATAGGGAACATAACTTTCCAGATATAACTTAAGACACTATACGAGAACAATTCTTCATATAATGTTTGGTCAGGAACAGTAATATGTGGAACCAACATTGGAAGAGACAGTGTAATGAATGAAACTCATGTCTCTCTTAACCATTTTGAGCACTTGAAACCTTTGCTTAATCAATTAAATGGACCTCCATATTTGGTTAATTAGTTTTTTTATTTTATATTTTTTTGGATTTTAAGTTCTAAAGAGTTTTTCCCAAAACTTGATTAAAGATTCTTAAAAGCCAAGCTGTAATGTTGGTATGAAAAATCACAACCTCCAAATGCTTCAATATTTATAACAAAATCAATCTTTACACTTTTGTTTACTTGGGAGGTCATTGGAACCTCATTCCAAATTTCCTTTTATCCCAAATAAGATCTTGACACATATAAGCCTTTGACATTAGTAAAAAAAAAAACATTGATTTGATTTATAAGAACCTTCTTACCTTTACCTAACTTATAACATTTAATTCTAGAATACCAATCTCTATTGATTTTGAGAACATCTTTTAGATCATTTGATTTGGAACCAAATTATTTGGAGAAAGTGATATCTAACTATTTCATTGGCTTCTTTAAAATCCCAAAATTCATATTTTCATTTATTTGTTTGTTAAAAGGAATTTCAGGCCTTGGCCCTCTCTCAAAAAATAATTGGATTTATAAAAACTTGCCTAAAAGGGGCATTTGGAACCGAAATACTATGGTTACTTTATGAACTACCTTAGAAGCTTAGAATTTTAATCCCAAAAATAAAGAATCTATGCTAAAAGGAAAATACAAATAAACAAAATATAAAAGCGACAAAAAGGAAGGGCTTATGCCTACAATGGGGAAAAATGGGGAATCTAAACCCAAAATAAAAGTTGCTTACAAATTGACACACCACAGATAATAAAAAGACATATTACTGATAGACAACAATGAATCTCAAAACATCAAATAAGTAATGTACCGACCAAGTGATTATATATTCCCAATGGTCAAAGCATTACTCGGGATGACAATCAACATGTTTAACCATGAAAAATGGGAACATGATTACAAATGAAAAACACCAGCAACACTTAATAAATCAGCAACATGCTTTACAATGAAAAAATAGCAACAACACTCAATCAAACCGCAGCAACACTAATCAAATAGCAGCAACGTGCTTTACAATGAAACAAAACAGCAACGATACTTAATAAACAAAAGCAACATGCTTTACTTGAATAAATCAAGTTGAAGTTGATTGAATTAAGCTCCTTAAATATACACTCCATAAACTAAGTTCCCTTGAAATTGAAACAAAGTATATACTAGCAAAGTCACCTTGTTCCAAAACTAATTTATATAGACATTACAGCAACAACAACATCAACATCTTTTCAAATTAAAGCCACTTAAAACTAAAGCCAAACAGACTAATTGTAGGAACATGCTTAAGTAAACAGGATCAATTTGAAATTAAACCTACTGGATTAAGTAGAGTAACAATTTTTTTTTTTAAAAAAAATGAACCAAAATCAACTTGACGTTGAACCCACAGATTAATAAAAAAAAATGTTAAAAACAACATCCACCCAACAGATTAATCACATCAACATGTTAAAAGCCCAAGTTAACCCAACAGATTAATCACAATAGCATGATAAAACAAAGTCAATCCAACAAATCAACAACATGTAAAAACTCAAGTTAACTCAGCAAATAAATCCAAGGGGAATCATATTTTAATAACCAAAAAGTTTAATACAGGCTAGGATTCCTAAAAATATGAGAAGCAAGGGAGATTTAGACGATACATATCAAATTTTTTTACACCAACAGTGAAGTACATGCCATGGTAAAAAATGCCAAAACAACAAAGAAAGTACTTGGTATACCCTACAACATATTTCAAAAATAGATTTAAACATTCCACATGAGGCTACAAGCAAACATGAGAACATAGTCCTATTTTAAACAAGAAAACCCAATCGTGAAGCACCAACAGTCTTAATGAATCAAAGTTTATTACTACTCTTTATGACAAATGATCTTGAAGTAACAATAGGAGTATTTAACAAAATAGAGGCTAAATTGAAATACAAGAATGACATCCCAAGGCCTTAAATACCTAAATATAACCCCTATGAACTTAAAAACAAAGTCTGGTTTTAATTAATATCCCATGAACCCGCACCAAAACTAGAATTTATCACTGTTTTACTTTCAAATCAATAAAGCTGTGATCTTGGAAACCCAACAGATTAATCACACCCCTTCATTCGTGAAGTCATAGGGACGACCCATAGCTCAGTCAAGATAAGACAATAACACATAAGCAAAAAATTTTACCTCTAGATGCTTAAAGGAATACCCTTTCTGCTTAGGCCCTCATTTCTTCTCTTGTCTCTTGGATTATACCTTCGATTCTTCATTCTTCCCCGTCTTCAATCTCTACCATTTTAAACTCTGACTCATCTATTTATAGGCAGAAGAATCAGATGCATATAGCACGATCTGGTTCTCATTCCACCAAATGAAAACTTATCTTCTTATCCCTCTGCGATATGGACCGTGAGCTAGAGGTAGGGAATGGCAAAATGTGATAAAGATAAATGCGAATATCCAATATAATGCTCTTTCTTTATTGATTGCACAAAATTATAGTAGTTACAACTAACAAAATAGAGTAACACTGATGAAATAGTAGCAGAGAACAGAGAAAACGTGAACTAACAGAAACGTGACTTATAGGAATCAGTAGATTCGAGGAATGATACAAAGAACCAGGAAACCTTAACAGAGAAAGGGAGTCGAGGGATTCTTCGGAAGGAACTTTAGGTTTCAGGAGGAAGGTTCAGTAATAATCTTCTTACCTCTTCAATCAAACCAACTTCCTTTATATTCATAATTGCCAGCCAAGTCAGCATATCATATTGCAAATTCAGATTACCTTCAACGCTGCTGTTTTATCTGTATTATACTAACATTGAACGTCGTCATTTTCCTCCATTTCTTTCCTTGGTTCATTATTCGTTAAAGTGTTCGTTAATCCTATATCAAAAGGCATCCCCCAAAGTCCATGAAACCTACCCAAAAATGATCCCTTCACTACACAAAACTCTGAGGAAATCACGAAATTTAATGGGATGATTAAACAAAAGAAAATTATGGCTATCATTTGTGCAGTTGTAGGAGAAAGGATGGAAAACAAAACTTGAGCATGAGCTGGAGGTTGCGTATGGATGATAATGCGAAAGAGGAATGGCTCACATAGGATTTGTGAGGAATATCAAAAGGGAACGGATATGGCATTAGAGGATGGGATTAAAATTAATGAGATTCAGTTAGCTACGGTCATGGATCCAGGTTATGGGCTAAAGGGAATGGCTTTTCAGGTTGGGTTATGAACAATGGGGTTAAGGGTGAGTTGATGGGCTGAAAACTGTTAGAATTGGCTAAATGGGCTTTGAAGTTTTATTATTTTCTTGTTCCCTTTTTTGTTTTGCATTCACTCTTATTCTTCTTTTTTTCCTTAATTTTTGAATTTTGAAAAAGGAAGATGATGTTTCATATTTTTGTTATTTTAAATTTTCTTTTATTTTTCCTCTTTTGTCTTTTCCAATTTTTCTATTTTTTTCCATATTTTGTGCTTTTTTTGTCAATATTAACACTTTCTCCATTTTTTTGTATTTTATATATTTTTAAATATTTTTCCAAAAATAAAAAAAACCTGGACAAAATCAAGTGTTTATAGTCCTACTCGAATCTTGGCTAGAATAACATTCAATATGTGTAGGAGAAAATATTTAGTGAACAAATGAAGCTATTTAGTTCAATTTCCATTTATAAATGGCTTCCCCCAATTCTCATAATCTCCCTAACACCACTAAAAACAAACTTTATAATGTGCAAGGTTTTGAATGATTAACAACTAAATGTTCACTACCCTGGCAATACCAATGAGTAATAGTGCCTCAAATATTTTGAGATATGACTGCTTTTCTGCTAAAGTGAAAAGCTCAGCCTTTGTTTATTGGATACAAGTTCATCGTACTAAATAGGCTTCATTTTGTAGCATTACTCTTTTTCTACTCTGGTTGTTATATTTAAACAAGCTAATTAGTCCCTTAATTTGTGTTTTCATTCATTGAATTAGTTGATCTTGTGCCTCTATTGTTTGTTTGTAGATCATGCTTATTTGCCTTTATATGTGGTTTTAAATATCAGCCTAACATAATTAGAAGTACATTTTTAAATAGGACATTACTAGGACATTGAACGCCTATTTTAATATAAGTTGTTTAAACACACTGTTACTTATTCTTTTTCACCCTTATGAGTACTTGAGGATAGGTAGTGCTTTTAAGATGTTTATGTATTTTCTTTGATATGGTCAATATAGAGTGTGCATTAGTTTTGCATGAATTCATGACTTCAACCCATGGAATAACTTCAAAAGTCTTAGAGGAGGAGAAGGTTGGGAATCTATCACTAATTGTGCCATAAAAAATTGATTGGTTTGAAATGGTATTAGGCTAAATTATCCGAAAATCAAGAAAAATGGAGGATTTGAATTTAATGCATAAAACAAATAAAATTAAATCAACAACTAAGAGTTGACCAAACACAAACAGAAAGAGATTTTACCCAAGAATGAAACACTAAGGCATCTGACTCACCTAACTAATCCAATTCCAAATCCCTAACCATGCAATCAGTCAATTATCATCCTATTTGATGGTGAAATATTCTAACTTATCTAAGACCTTCTTTTTAGTAGAATTAGAAATACTCAACATACAATAACCTGCAATGTTCCTATGCAAATTTAAATGCATTTGGGCACATTTAGATTAAAAATATTTCACTACACAGTCATACAAATCACATTGGCATATTCCTGTCTTTTGTTCAATGCATGGCATACATCTTATGAAGCTGTACTACATGCATCACCTCTCGAATTAACAGGCATAACAAATCATTCAACTATTGGCCATATAATTGAAAGCATTAAACTCAACAATGTATACTCAAAAGGAATGATAAAATTTTAATCACATAGAAATAAAATTTGAAATCTTCATGGAGAGCTACATCGTAGCCTTAGCACAAAACTTTAGCTCATAATATAATCAGAACAACCATACTAAATTTGGAATTCGTAATGAAAATTGTACAAAGAGAAGACAACAGAGTTAAGAAGGAACTGTATGTACATTTAAGAATCTCAATCATCAGCAAACTCTAATTCAACGTCATCTTCTTATTCTTTTTCCAAGCTTTGAATTCTTCTCTAATGGTGAAACACTCATTTTCCCAAGGCTCTGGTCTTCCTCTGATTTTCCCCTTTTCAATAATGCTTTTCTTGTCCTTAAAAACCACTCATGTGCTTGTTTCCAAAGACAAGATTCTAAATTAGGCAGTTGTTTACCTTTAAATTGCCACTCAATTTTCTCTATTAAGATGGTCATTTTTGTTCAGCTTCCCATAAACACTAAGATCGCCCTTATTGGAGTTCCCTAACAAAAGCTATGCTCAAAATACTAAAGGGTGTTTCAAGAAATTCAAGAAAGGAAAGTTTCCTAATCTCTTGATGTGGGAAATTTTTGCTTATTCGAAAAGGAAAGTTTCCTCTTCAATTCCCATGATTCCTTCAATTTATTTATTCCTAAACAAAAATAAATAAAAACTATAATAAATAAGAAAATTAAGCACAAACTAGCATAAAATTAAGAATAAAAGCATGACAAATCTTGTATAGAGATTAAGCACATCAATTAGGTAAACCAGTTCTATGCCAAGTTAGAGGCTTGAAATTTCAATTTTATTAGAAGGTAAAAAATGTTGAAATATTAAACATTACAAACCTTGTGATAGACAAATACTTCACTAGTTTCACTATCACAAGCAATGTGACATTGCTTAAAGTTTAAACTGATCAACATTGTTGGTGCTTCCAAAAACAACTGAAGACTGGTTGGGTATAGTGTCTTCATGTTCTTTACAGACCTCTAGAAGAACTTTCTTGGTTGTCATTGGGAGATACCATTGAAGTCTCATTTCATTACCCAAAAAAAATTTAATGGTAGACTCCTATCTTTCATTCCATCAAATTTCGAATAGTATGTGTTAAGAAAATATTATATGTACAATTATTTTGATGAGCTAAATAAGTTTAGATTAATCAATCAAGTCAAAAGAGAAACTAAAAGGAAATGAAATTACTTAACAGAGTATATTACTTAAATGAGCAAGCAACAAAGTTCTTCAAAGGAAGAAAGAAACAAGCAAGCTGAATTGGAATAATAAAATAATATACTTGTGGTAGAGCACTGTCACTAGTAAGGAATGAAGTACTAGTTGAAATAGAAAGTTCTAATTTGGTTCAAAAAAATATACATCTTCTAGAACTACTTTTGGAAATATTTTCTTGGGAAGTGTATTTTATGAATATTTTATTTGAGAATTGACCCATTGAAAAGACAAACTACTATGTCAAGATTTACTTGTGCAGGTTGAGAAAGTCAGAGATAATGAAAGCTCAAAGCAAACCTAGAAGTGGACCTAGAGCCACCGTACAATGAAATTCAAATTGAGAAGATGCAAAGGTGAGGATCAAATGTGAAAGCACTTAAGCTTTGTTTCTCAACGGCTAGAGCTACAATGATTGCAACTTCAACTATAAATTTCCACTCTCAAACAATACTGTTAAGAATTGGAGATGAAGAACAAAAGGAGATTACACATTCAAAGGCTATCTTTTTGAGCTTATACAAAAGAGATATAAACGCTTTGTCATGCCAATACTGATTTAGAATACCTTTAGGGAATCCAACATTCTTGTAAACATTCCTATCTTTCTGTGAGAGGTTTGCTAGGCTTACCTTGATGAAAAATCTAGTGTTTGTAGAATTTTGTTAGATTTTTGTGAGGAAAAACCTAGTGGTTGTTATGCTGACCTATAGAAGTTTTTTGGTGTTGCTTGAGCTTATGATAGAGTTTAGCTGGGTTCTTATGAGAAAAACTTAGTGGGAGAAAAGGTTAACCAGGATTTGGTTATAAAAGTTTGTGAAGCTTGTACCTCTACATACTATTACCCATATAGTCAAATTCGCTTGCTTTATGCTTGGGGAGTGGATGTAGGATATGATGCTTTTTGGATCCGAACCACTATACATCTTGGTGTGATTCACCCTTATCCTTACCTCTTTATTATATGCATTACACAAAGTTTGATTTATGACTTGTTGATTTCTTTAACAAAGTGCTTTAATGCTAAGTTCAACTTCTTGATTTAACTCAAACATCCATTTAATGAAACTTATGTTTTGAACTTATCTTTTGAAGGCTTATACTTTAAGCATTTCAATAACTTGAGTTACCAAGTGTTTTGACCTCAATATCAAAACTTGCTTGTGAAAGTCTTTCATAAAGGAGCAACTTAGTTTTTTAGTTGATCATCAAAGTAAATTTTCTACCTACTCATATGTTTTGAAATCTAAGAGCATCTAATTCAACCCCCACTTCTTAAGTGCTTAACCATATTTGAACTAACAATTGGTGTAAGAGCTTTAGTCCCTATTTACAGGTTCAACAACCTAAAGCAAAGATTTTATTAGCAACATAAACCCTAGTAGCATGGTAGAAGGACACTCCACTGCCAAGCCCTTTGATGGAAATAATTACACATACTAGAAAGAATGAATGAAGGTCTTTATCTAGTTAGTTGACTATAAAGTTAGACGTGTCATAGAGAATAGACCTTATACTCCTACCAAACCATAGCATGGTGTAGTTATGGAGAAAGCAGAAGAAGAATGGACTGAAAGAGACATCAAGTTGAAGAAAAAAATGCTAAAGCTATCAACCTAATGTATTATATTGTAAATGTAGAAGAATACAGAAAAATATCTAAATGCAAAAGAGCCAAAGAAATGTGGTAGAAATTACAAATCACTTATGAAGGAACTGATGAAGTTCAAGAAACCAAGATTGATATGCCAATTCATGATTATAAAATTTTCAAAGTGAAGGACAACAAAGGAATAAAAGACAAGTTCAACCATTCATCAAGCATTATCAATGACATAGATGCCATGGGAAAAACCTACTCTAACAAAGAACTTGTTAGAAAAGTACTTCAAGTGCTGACTTAGATGTCCTGGGAAAAACATACTCTAACAATGATTTGGATGCAAGCCAAAATTGCTGCAATATAATAAGAGTCCAACCTGAACCATATGTCTTATGATGAGCTAAGACGCAGCTTAATTACCTATGAAAACAATTATATGAAAGATGAAGCTAAAAGTTCTAGGCAGAAAAAAAGTATTGCCTTTAAAGCAAATCAAGTTGCTGAAGAAGTAGCAGCTGAAGAAAGAAAAGAAAAAGACATAGCCTTGCTCACTAGAAAAACATACAAGTTCTACAACAGGAAGACACTATGAAAAGAAGAAAACTCAAAAGACAAGATTACATGTTGTGAATGTAAAAAGCTAGGTCATGTTAAAGATAATTATATTTTCTCAAGAATTGAAACTACTAATGAAGGAAAAACAGAGCTATGATTGCTGACTCTACATGGGGAGAAGAGGAAACCTCTGGCTTATCAGATAGTGAGATTATAGAAGATGAGCAAGTTGCCAACCTCTGCCTTATGGCAAATTATCAACAAGGGGATGAGGTAAATGACATTGCTACTTCCTACTTCTTTGATGAATTGCAAGATGCCTTCAACCTATTTTTTGAAAATTATAGTAAATGAGGTACAAAATACACTACACTTAAGAATTCTTATCAAACAACCTCATTTGAATTAGAAAACTTAAGAAAAGAGAAAGATATCCTAGAAATTAAGAAAGGTGAACTTGTTGTTGAAAACAAAATTCTTAGAAAGAAGGTAGAATCCCTAACTAATTTTTACATATAGTTAAGAAAAACTTAATATATTAATGGGAATGCAAAAGAGTGCTTCTAATAAAACACGAATATGCTTTGATTCTTCTATTTCTAGATAATACTAGAAGAAATTTCCTACCAAAACTAGAAGACAATCAAAGAGTTACTTTTGCCAAAAAAAGAGAAAAAGTAAGCAATCACAAGACTTATTACTGCTATGGTAAAAATAGTTATATTGTTAGAAACTATGCTATAAAAAAGAATTCTCATAAGAAGGTTAAGGAAATATGGGTTCTTAAAGGTGCCATTGTACTTAAAGGAGCAACCACTAACACTCAAGAACCCAAAGCATTTTGGGTACCTAACGTTGATTGAACACTTATTAGTAAGTGTGCTTGAGTACAAGATACAAGAAGGAACAATGATATCTTAACACTAGCTACTCAAGGCACATGATATGTGATGCCACCAAATTCTACTTCTTTGAAAAGAAAGATAGAGGAGTAGTGACATTTAGAGACAACAAGAAGGGTAAAACTATTGGTATTGGTAAAACTTTCATAAAATCTTCTTCTAAAACTGAAAATATTTATCTTGTTGATGGATTTAAGCATAATATCCTTAGCATAAGTCAATTGTGTGATAAAGGGTATAAGGTAATCTTTGATTCATCAAAATGCATTGTTTTTGACACTCATGATGACAACATATTGTTCTGAGGGTTAGGGCAAGATAATGTATATGTCGTACACTTAGAAGTCATTTCTTTAAAATCATTTGATGGCCTTGCATCCATCATCGATGAAATCTGGTTTTGGCACAAAAGACTAGGTTATGCCAACATGCATTTGATCTCTAAACTAGCGAAAAGAAATATGGTTGTTAGTTTACCAAAAATAAAATTTAAGAAAAATCATATTTGTGAAGCTTGTCAAAAAGGAAAACAAAACAAATCTTCATTCAAAAGTAAAGACCTTGTTTCCACTACAAAACCTTTAGATCTTTTGCATATGAATTTATTTGATCCCACAAGAACTCAAATCATGGGTGATAAAAGATATGGTTTAGCTATAATTTATGACTTCTCAAGATATACCTGGGTTTCCTTCTCTGCTCATAAAGATGAAAGTTTCAACATATTTTGAAATTTTAGAAAAATAGTGCAAAATGAAAAATGTGATCTTATCAAGAGTATTATAAGTGATCATGAAAGAGAATTTGAAAACAAATCTTCTGAAAAACCTTTATGAAAAGCTGGGCATCGATCACAATTTTTCTGCTCCAAGAACTCTATAGCAAAATGTAGTTGTGGAAAGGAAAAATCATACTTTTCTTTATATGACAAAAATAATGTTTTGTGAACAAGAGCTTCCTCGAAAGTTTTAGGCTGAAGAAGTGAACATTGCTTGTTATATCTTGAATAGATACTTGATAAGACCTATATAAAAGAAAACACCATATGAATTATGGAAAGGGAGAAAACCAAATATTAGATATTTTCACACTTTTGGATGCAAATGCTTCATTCTCAATATGCCTAAAGATAATTTGGGAAAATTTGATGCTAGAATTGATGATGGAATATTTCTTGGATACTCCACATCAAGTAAAGCATATAGAGTTTGTAATAAAAGAACCCTATCTATAGGACAAACCATTCATGTTGTTTTTTATGAGACTAACATTTCTTCTTTAAGTAAGCAAAAATTATAGTTAACTGATGAGGAAGAAAACATTAATGGTATTACTTTTAAAATGGATAACCTAAACATAAATGAAGGGTTTGAATTTCAAGTTAAGAATCCTCAAAGTAATGGGGATGTGAACAATAGAGAGAAATTATTTAGAGCAATGAAAAAGAAATCAATGAAAATTAGAATTTTGTTGAGCAAGCACAAAATCCTAAGAAAATACCCAGAGAATGGAGAAAATCTTCAACATAGCCATTGGAATTCATTATTAGAGACTCAACACAAGAAGTGGAAACTAAAGGATCATATAGAAGCATGAACAACATGGCCTTCATGTCTCAAATAGAACCTAAAAGCATCAATGAAGAACTAGAAGATAAGTCTTGGATACTAGCAATGCAAGAAGAACTGAATTAATTTGAAAATAACAAAGTCTGAACTCTTGTGCCTGCACATAAGCATTAATCAATCATAGGCACCAAATGAGTTTTCATAAATAAAGTTGACGAAGTAGGTAATGTAATTAAGAACAAAGGAAGACTAGTTGCTCAAGGGTATAACCAGCAAGAAGGTATAGATTATGATGAAACGTTTGCTCATATTGCAAGATTAGAGTATATTAGAATGTTACTAGCATTTCCATGCTTCAAAGGTTTTAAACTTTTTCAAATGTATGTTAAGAGTGCTTTCTTAAATGGTTTATTAAATGAGGAAGTATATCTAAAGCAACCACCTGGTTTTAAGCAAACTAAAAACCATAACCATGTTTTCAAATTAACTAAGGCTCTTTATGGGTTGAAACAAACCCCTAGAGCAAGGTATGAAAAATTGAGTTCATTTTTAATTAACCATGATTTTACTATAAGAGCAATTGATACCACCTTGTTCACTAAATCCACAAAGCATGACATCTTGATTGTTCAAATATATGTTGATGATATTGTTTTTGGATTAACTAATGAATTTTTGTGCAAGAACTGAACTAATGAAAAGTGAATTTGATATGAGCATGATAGGAGAAATGTCTTTCTTCCTTAGACTTCAAATCAAGCAATCTTAAGAATCATTTTCATCAGTCAATAAAAATACACCAAGGAGTTGCTTAAGAAGTATGGGATGAACACAACAAAGCTTGCTAAGGTTCCTATAAGTTGCTTGACAAAATTGGATAAAGATGAATAAGGTAAATTAGTTTATCAAGAAGCTTATCAATGTATGATTGGCTCCCTACTTTACTTAACTGGAAATAGACTTGCCATTACTTTTAGTGTGTGTTTATGTGCTCAATTTCAAGTAGATCATAAAGAATCACACCTAATTGTTGACAAATGAACATTTAGATACTTACAAGGAACTTAAAACTTGGGACTTTGGTATCCTAGAAGTAATTTCTTTGAACTTTGTGGTTACACAGATGTTGATTTTAGGGGAAGTAAAATAGATAGAAAAAGCACTAGTGGAACTTGCCAGTTTTTAAGTCATGGCTTAACCTCTTGACATAGTAAGAAACAAAACTCAATTACACTATCAATAGCAAAGGCTGAGTATATTACTATAGGAAGTTGTTGTGCTCAAATTCTTTGGATGAAGTAGCAATTAAAAGACTTTGGATAAAACTTGAAAATATCCCTATAAAGTGTGATAATACTAATGCAATAAACCTTTCCAAAAATCCCATACAATATTCTAGGACAAAACACGTGAGATTAGACATCAGTTCCTAAGAGATCCTGTAAAAAATTAGACATATAATTAGAGTTTGTCAATACTGGAAAATAGCTAGTAGATATATTTACCAAACCTCTTAGGGAAGACAAATTCATGAATATAATGAAAGAAATAGGAATGTCTAATCCCATGTAAAATGAGTCTAGTTGTTTAATTCCTCTAGTAAGTCTGGTTTCTCTTCCAGAAATTGATTGCTTTTTTCTTCTTCCAGTTCACATTGAAAACTTTTGGATATATTTGAATTCAAATTTCTTTTAACTTCTATGATTATTTTTTCTTTGGAAATTGTAACTACTATCAATTGCTCACTTTATCTTCTTACCCACTCATCTATCACATTAGTTATTTAAAAAACTATAAGAGATAACTAAGATTAAGATGTATGCTGAGTGTTTCTAACCACCTACCCACTCATTCTTCCCACTTCGTGTTCCCTTTGCATCCTTTCATCTTCATCACTTACTCTCAGAACCCTTATCTTCATCTCTCACTCTCAGAACCCTTATCTTCATCTTTCACTCTCATAAACCCTCAGTGAAATCACTCGATAACCTTCTTCAAAATCTTCCATTAATCAGACTTACATCACTCTCATTCGAGACTTAGAAGCAAAGGAATCCTATAAAAAGGACTTCATGCATAGAAAATACTCCATTATAAGAGAGGAAATCAAAGTTTCTTTGAATAGGAAAAGAGTCAAGTTTTCCAATGGTTGAAAATTTTGGGTTGGGGAAATTTCTTTAAAATCAAGACTAAAATTTATCTTGTCAGAATAAAAGTTTATGCAAACTTAAAGTTTGAGAAGGGTAGTATGGATGGATCCTCAATTCCTAAAGGTAGAAAGATAAGTGTAAACTGCAAAAAGATTATTAAGTTAATAGACTCCCCAAATGGTCGAATAAAGAAATACTCTAGCCACAAAGATGTGAATTTGAAGGGTGTTCACATGAGGATGATGTGGGAGAAATAACTAAAATTCAATATGATGTAGTAGAAACTTATGTTTTAGATCCTGATGTGAGGATGTTGCTTTATGTAATGAATCTTATGATAACTCCAAGAATAGGGAAAGCCAATCAAGAAAACAAGCTAGAGAGCTTTCTTATGTGGTGTATCATAAATGGAATTAGATTAAACTTGCCATTTATAATTGTAAGCCACATGAAAGCATCTCTGGAAAAGGAAAAGGCTGAATTTCCCTATGGGACTATGATGACACTTATGGCCAAAGATGCAAGAGTGCTCCTAAAACATCTTAGTAGTGAAGTAGCAATTGACAGGGGAGCTTATGATAAGAGCTTACTTCTTAACATGGGAATAAAGTAGCAAGGGTATGAATAAAGATTGAAATAGGCTCATTTAGTAGCATGAAGGAAGAGCCAAAAGAAGAAATGGTGAACCCTCAAGGAGTAAGAGTGAAAATCATTAGTCACAAACCCACTTTTGATAGGAAATTTTCTTTGTTAAGAAAAGAAATGATAAGAGAAAGGAAGAAGTAGTACAATAGAAGGTATAAACTAAACAAGAAGAAAAAAGTATTGGAAAAGGAAGAGGAAGGATCTTTAAAGAACCCATAGGAAGCCACTACTAAGAGCTTCACAAAGGAGAAGCAAAAGAAGAAGAAAGTCTTCCAAACCCCCCCCCAAAAAGTCCAAAAGAATTCCCTTTCTAAAGAAGAAAAACTTACCTCAAGAAAAGCTAGCCTCTGTGGAGATATCAGATAATAATGAGGACAAAAATTCTCTAACTAAAGAGAAATCTAAGCCGATATTTTTAATAACTAATGAATCACTAAGCTTTGATGAAGAATCTTAAAGTCTATGAGTCTAGGGTCATTATTTATGTCTGAAAATGAGGTAAGCTCACTAGAAAAATGAAAAGAAATGCATAATGTGGAAGAAGAGAAAGTTGCAACTTAAATTGTGGAAGAAAAGGAAGATGAAATTTCTCTGATCATAAAGAGTAAAGGAAATGAGACAATGTAAGAAACCACAAAGCACACAGATCAATTGAACAGGGAAATGGAAATCCAAAAGGAAAAACACAAGGAAATACAGAAGGAGAAACTGGTGTAAATCTAAAAATAGAACCAATAAAACCAGTAATGAAGTTGAATAAAGGAAAAGAAAATATGAAAGAAGCTAACCCATAGGAGCACACTGTGGTAATGTTGTACAAAAAGATAGAAACCTTAGTTGATGCAGTTCATTAACTTAAATTGGATACAAGGAATTACTTTCTGCAAACTCAATTTGAGATAAGAAAGTTTAAAGATAAAACAATTGTTAGTGCACAAGAACTTCATGAAGCTTATAATGAACAAAAGCTTACTATTGAACTAGAAAAAGACAATGTTCAAACCCTAGAGAAAGATTCTGAAACCACTCAATTTGACCTAATTGATCTAAAAGACCCTTATTCTTCTGTGCCTATACCCTACTCTGAAGTACCTCAAGCCTAAATTGCTTGTATCATGATGACTGATGCTTTATGTTTTGTTTATTCTGAACTTTTGTTATGTGGAACTTTTTACTGTGTGTGGACCATTGTGTCAGACTTTTATAACCATGTTTTAAATGTTTGAACTCTGTTTAATCTTAGCATATCTGTTGGGCTGATGATTGAATAGTTTAATTCAATTATATGGTTTAGTTTCATACATTTGATGATGTCAAAGGGGAAGAAGTTGTGAAATATGCAATTAGATGTCTAACTGTGAATATGTAACTATGGGGCTGTTTGGATGAGTTTGTGCTTTTTAGTAGGTGCTTCAAATAGAAGTGTTAATTTAAAAAAAAAATAAGTATTTGGTGTTTAGATGTAGTTATGTAGAAGTGATTTTACTAAGAAAAACATATTTTTTGTGTTTAGATGTAAAAATGTAGAAACACTTTTGTGCAAATAAAATTATTGAGAATGGTATGTAAAAGAACTTTTTTTGAATTGTGTTTGGATGAAAAACACTTATTAAAAAAATGTAAGAAAAAAGTTGATCATCAAAAATAATTTTAAATATATAATATGTTTTTTGTAAATGTGTATAAAAAATGCTATAATTAAAAATTTTTAATTATTATTTTTAATTAAATTTAAAATTATCATTTAGTGGAGTCACATGACTTTAGGAAATAAAATTTTTATTTTCTATGGATAAAAAACTATTATTACAAATTTTGTAAATAATAATTTCCTTGTTATAATAAAATTTAATTATGATATATATATTATTTAATATATATATCATAATAAAAGATACTAGAAGTGGTCAAATATATTTATAAACAAAAATTGTGTGCAAAGTTCTTTAATGACCATCAAGTTGTCCTAAATTTACAGTCTAGAAAGGACGCACACATCAAGGCAGTTGATCTCAATTAAAATCTCTCATGCTTTCCATTGTTCTTGTAGACTATTGAGTTGGTTCTTCCCTTTGATTGTCATATGTGTCATTTTCCTCTTGCAATTCCTAAATTATCTCCAGTCTCTCAATAAGGTCTATATCGGCATCCATTCATCGTATGTAGTTATGAAGTGAAAAGGATGCCTATATAATGCCGAATTGAGTTTCAAGGTCATAGTTGGGACTAACCATGCGCCTTATGTAGTTATAGGAATTAACCATGAGGTGGATGAGAAAAATTTAAATCAAGGTTGCTCAAAGTGTCCATGAAAATTCTTGAATCATGTGCTGAACCTTCCTAACCTACTAGTGCATATTTAAATCACAAATTAAAATCACAAATAGCCAAAATATTTGTAATAGTAATTCCTTTTCTTCCAATGAATTTAAGCTTTTTATCCAATGCAGTCTTTGAAATATGGCTAATACTTATCATCATCTCTGATATAATCAGTAGCATCCCCAAACATCGAATCATATGATCTAATAATTTGCTACCCATTTTTCCAACATATTTTAATATACAATGAAATTGATGGGATGTTGTTTCTTCATAATGTTGAAATCTTTCCTGCATTTCCCTACTAGATTAGCCATGGCCTAGGATATACAAAAACATAGCAATAACCTCATATTTGCTAATGTTTGTTGTTCCAACAAATCCATACTTCTCAGTCAAGTCCTTAAACAATCCTTTGAATACACGTTGCCTTATCCTAAATTGTTCAAAAAATTGTGTGGGGTTTTCTCTTTTAAGTTCTTCCATCCATCCATGACCTGTAAGGATTGATGTCCTCTTTGGAGTCATATTAAAATACTTCCTTCTTTCACATGCAATGGGAATAGCTATAACATGTCCAAACCATAGATATTGATTGATCCAACTACTTGAACTTGCATCATTATTTGTGTTAGAAGTGATAGTGTTATCCCTTGTACTACAGCTAGCCTCATTATTGATGTCTGAGAATTGACTCATCATGAGCAGATAAACATAAAAAATATCAATCTACTAATGAATGTTCGATGCTACAAATAGATAAAAGCATTTGTGCATCTCTTTATAAACCATACCAGAACCAGTATTCGACATAACAATTGTTAATCTAATCATAAAACATAAAAACAATTCAACATCTACCACTATTGAAGAAAAAAAAATTAAAGACTAATCCAATCCAACCAAACAAAAATGTTTCTACTTCCCATAATGAAAACTACATCAAAATCACTTATAACGACTAATTTCTTCTTATGAGAAACATTCTAACCAAGCTAAAACACGATAAGGAAGGTTTCCTTGAGATAAACAAATGCCTCCCTATTTGTTTTCTTTGTAAATACTTTCATGGCCAAGAAGTATTTTTGATCCCATGCATTTAATCCAGGGATAACTTCCAACAATTCGAGACATTTCCCTTAGCCTTCCACCACTCTGGTGTTGCTATTATAGTCTACTTGATTTGATCCCATCCTAGCCTTGTCTCTTTATCTATCAGCCTTGCCCATAAGCCAAATTATTGTTTTAAATCATCTCATCTATTTTGTAGTTGTTTCTTGTCATAATTCAGATTTGCCTATGGAACTTTTGAACAACATTGTCCACCTTTCTTTAGTAAAGTATGTATGAGGCTTATTACCAGCTTCTATCTCCTTAATACACACCTTCAATAAGGTCTCAGTACTTGAATCATTCCATTTTTGCCTTCACCAATGCCTCAGATACATTGTCTATATCACTCATTATAGGTCTTTTCAGAGGTAACTTTGATGACATTCTAAACTTAAAATCATATTTCAACCACAAGAAATATTGCATAATCAACCATTAACCAAAAAATACAATCATCATCTAAATAACTCCATAAATAATATTTGCATAGTCAAGAATTCACCACAACATTGCAAAAACAAGTCTATAATAGTAAACTTAACTTACTCTCAAGCATTAAATTTCATGTAATTATGTTTTGAATAAATTTATAAACTTCCACTTAAACATGAGATCACTTGAAGTTGTAGTTGTTTACCTTCAAGTTTTTAAGTTCTTCAGATTGATGTAATAATCCCACCACAAGGAATGTAAATTTCTTGCTTCCTAGTGTGAATTTGAAAATCAAAGAAAAAGTAAATCAACAAAGTGCATGAACAAAGAAGTACCGCAAGAAAAACAAGAAACAAGTGAAATATTAGAGGGTGGCATAAAAACGGAGTCTAGTTGAATTATCTAAGCATTGGCATCTGCATTTTTGCGATAGCAACACTAGTAAGCATGTTCATTGGTCCAGAAGAACATTTCAAACTACTTCAATTAAATTCATAAGGTGGTTGTCAAAAAACATCTAAAAGTTAAACTTCAGGAAGGTAACATGAATAAGATTAAGCAGGCTAATTAAAAAAAACTTTGAACCTTTTAGAAAAGAAAAAAGGTAGGAGGAGGAGAAGAATAGGTTTAAACCCATAAGCCATTATCTTAATTACCCCTATGAAGCCATAAAGATAGTAATCTCATTAAATGACAAAGTAATGGGAGAGAAGATAGAAAATCTCAGGTTTGGATAACAAAGAAAGCTGAAAGTCTCTGTAAGAGCATGAAGCACACAAAACAAAGGGGCGCAATAAAAAAACTGTGAAGAAGAAATTCACAAGTAAGAGGGCAAATATTGTGATTTCCCATGTTCAATCTCAGATTCAGATTTTTATAAAGAAAATAAATTCCTTTATTATTAATTCTTTTTTTACGATAATACTCAAACTATGCAGTAAACAAGACAAAAAGCTACGACATGAAGTCATGAACCACCAGATTAAGAACTATTGAACTCATATGGAGAATTGAGATTGTATATTTGTTATTATTAGTTATTAAGGAAGTCACTCATCCACTTCATTGAAGAAATGCCAAATGTAGATTATAAAGAATTAATTCTTCTTCATTCTCAGTTTCATGACAGCACATGAAATAAAGCATAACACTTGCAATCTAATCCTCAATTCCTGTGTATGTGATAGTCCCCGAATTTCAATTTATATTCAAGTTTGAACCATCTTCAAACAACATGAGGAAATTAAGTGAATTTGAACTCTCTTTTGTTCTTTATGATTTTGAATAGGAAAATTAACAAGAAAGCTACGAGGCGACAATAGATAGGCCAGAGTTGGTAAATGGTTATGGAAAAATATAATAGCCTCTGTTCCATTATCGTTCATTTCAAGTTTATGACACAACATTCAATTTCTCAACTATGGCAATTTTCATTGAGTTCTGACTCTAAGGAGGAAAGAAGAGCTGGCTAGTAGCTTAATTGTAGAAAATCTAATTAATCCTAAGCAATCTTAAAGGTAAATACGTCAGTAATTAGATAAATAAAATATGAAAAAATTGTAAACACTAATGTAACAGAGAGGAAAATGAATACAATTATAACAAAAGAATGTTCTCAACATAATTCAGAGATGAATCAATCTCACAATGATTCAAATTAGACAAGACCCTTTTATTAAACCTACAAATTTCCCATACAACACCCACCCGTTTGCCAAAAACCTTTTGAAAAGAAATCAAAGGTCATCCTCCATCCTTAAGAACTATCATAAATCTGCATGGTGCAAAACAAAAATGCCATTTGGGTCCAGTTAAAGATAGATACTCAAATAATTACAAGCCATATGTGATTGATGGTGAATAAGGGAGAGTTGAGAGATAGCAAACAAACAACTAACATAATGTCGACGGCATAGAGAGAGCGTTGATGATGGTGATAGTTGGTGGGAAGGGAAGGTGGTAACAGTTAGCGGTGAGGGAAGGATTCGACAGATGGAGATCGTTGTTAGGTCATTCCGTAATTAGGAAAAAAATATGAAGGTAGTCGAAGATGAGAGGGGCATAAATGGAATTTAATAAACCATGTAGGGATAAATTTATTCATTAATTCTTCTCTCTCTTCTGCTTGAAACTGTCTTTTTTCAAAAGAATCAAAAACTAGCTTCTCAAATAAGCCAATTTTTTGCTTTTTTTCAAAAGGGTACTAAAAAAAATAGCAGCCAAAAGGTCATTTTGCTGCTTCTGCTTTTTGCTACTAAAAGCAATAACCAAACAATCCTTATATGTTTAACTATGCTTCAAGCATGCAACATGTTTTCACTATTTCACTTATATTTGCTCAAGTATAAAGAGTACTTTATTTGTACTTTGAGCAATCTAAATTACTATTGAAAGTACAACATGGAGTTAGTGCATAAACTAAGGTGGAGCTTATCAAGAAACTGTACACAAACTCATGGGGGGCTTTTCAAGAAGCTAAGCACATACTATGAAGGAAGTACTCTAAAACGTTATAGCGTACTCTTATAAGTTTATTTTTACCTTGATGATATTGCATATTTTCAAATTAGTTGTCATCATCAAAAACGGGGAGATTGTTGTGTAAATATTGTATGTAAATTTTTTTGATGAACCAACTAAGTTTATGTTGATTAAGTCAAATGAGAAACTAAATGGAAACAAAATTACTTAACAGAGATATTAATTAAATGAGCAAGTAACAAAGTTTTTCAAGTGAAGAAAGAAACTAGTAAGCAAAACTGGAATAATAAAATAGTATACTCTGCAGAGCACTGTTACTAGTAAGGATTAAAGCACTAATTGAAATAGAAAGTTGTAATTTGGTTCAAAAAGATATACGTATTCTAGAACTACTTTTGGAAATGTTTTCTTGGGAAGTGTATTTTATGAATATTTTATTTGAGAATTTACCTTTTGAAAAGACAACCTGCTCTGTCAAGATTTACTTGTGCAGGTTGAGAAAGTTAGAGATAATGAAATCTAGAAACAAACATAGAAGCAAACCTAGAGCCATCATAGAAAGAAATTCAAATTGAGAAGATGCAGAGGTGAGGATCAAATGTGAAAGCACTTAAGCTTTGCTATCAATAGATAGAACTACAATGGTTGCATCTTCAACTATAAATATCACTCTCAAACACTGCTCTTAAGTGTTGGCCGTGAAGAACAAAAAGAGAATACACATTCAAAGGTTGTCTACCTGAGGTTATACTAGATAGATATAAACCCTCTATCGTGCCTATACTGTATTAGAATACCTTGAGGGAATCCAACATTCTTGTAAACATTCCTATCTTGCTATGAGAGGTTCACTAGGTTCACCTTGAAGAAAAATATAGTGTTGTTAGAGTTTTGCTAGGTTTTTGTTAGGAAAAACCTAGTAGTTGTTAGGTTGACCCATGGAGGTTGTGAAAAGCTTGTTTAGCTTGAGCCTGTGATAGAGTTTAGTTGGGTTCTTATGAGAAAAACTCAGTGGGAGAAAATGTTAACCAGGGTTTGGTTGTAAAAGCTTGTGAAGCTTGTTCCTGTACTTGTTATTATTCATATAGTAAAGTTCCCTTGCTTTGTGCTTGGGGAGTGAAAGTAGGATCTGATAATTTTTATATATTAACTACTATACGTCTTGGTGTAATTCTCTCATATCCTTACCTCTTTATTATCTACATTTGCACAAAGTTTGGTTTCTAACTTGGTTTCTCATTTCTTTAATAAAGTGCTTTAATGCAAAGTTCAACCTCTTGATATAACCCAAATATCTATTTGATGAAACCTATGTTTAGAAGGCTCATATTCCAAGAATTTCAACAACTTGTCTTTCATAAAGGAGCAACCTTGTTTTCTTGTTAATCATTGAAGAAAATTTTCTAGCAGGTCAAAAGTTTTAAAATCTAAGAACACCCAATTCAACCTCCCTTCTTAGATGCTAAACCTTATTTGAACTAATAGTATGGTATAAGATATTAAAATATAATATATCATGACATTTAATATTCTCATATTTAGTATATATGAAACATGCAAAAATTGAGAAAGAAATGATTAAAAGATACAATTAATACTTCACAAATGTTTAAAAAGCTAAAAATTTAGAGATGTGAGATACTCTGGATTTTTAGAAAATATCTTATATATATGAAATTGTCTATATGCCTTTTGCTATATTAGATATCATATACTAAATAGATGCATCTTGGATGTCTTCTAATATTTAAAATATAAGGATAAAAATGACAATGTATCAAACAAATGGTAATTATAAATATTCATCTTTCAACATATTCATGAAATTAAACAAGCTCACTGCAATTAATAATCAAAACCAGTAGCACAACTCCAAATAATTAATTGCATCTGTAAGATTAATCACAGTACATAAGTGAACAATTGGAAAACGTTAGTACACACCATTTCAAAAATGTGAAGCACTAGATGGTTTGGAAGTACAATAAGCACAAGGACGCAAACCATATATAAATTCACCTGTAGACTTCCAACAAACCAAGTTCATCCACTTAAGGGGTAGCCTTATGTCATATTTACCTATATTTTTCACTACATAAAAGCAAGATGCATGCCCCAGTAACTTTAAGGTTTAGCATCACCTCTTTTAGTTTTAACCTTTGTTTGTTTTGCTAAAATAATTTTTTTCTAAAAAAATTTAATAATCTAAATTTTACATCAAATTTTTGAAAAATAATTTCTCAATAAAAAAAGTTTTTATTTTTTTTAAATCCATCATTACGCCTGCAATCACTCTTCTCAATCATCATTGCCCCATAATCAATAAAGTGAGCTTGAGCTCATATGAGGCTTGGGCCTAAATAAAATTTTTGAAAATGAATTGAGCTTAGATCTAGGCTCAAGTATTTGGCCAAGCTCATGTTCAAATAAAAATTTGAAAATGAGTTGAATTCAAGCATGAACTTAATCATTTATGTTGAGTAAAGTTAAATTTGACAAAAAAATTTAAAAGTAATTTAAGTTAAAATTTAAGCTTATTTTTTATTTTGCTATAAAAAATCTAACTAGCGACTACTGCCATCACCAGTAGCATTTATCTCGCCACCATAACTAATTGCAACCATCGTATCACCAACTATCGTCCAACAAAATAAAAAGTTTTTTAGGTAATCTAAAAAAAATCTACATAAATTTTATTAATGAAACAAACAATATCTAATATTTGCTATGAAAATATTTTTTTAAGAAACTTTTTTTTTAAATTCTCAAAAAGAAGCTTAAAGTATTAAAAAATATATATCAAAAATTCAATCCCATTATTTATCTTTCCATTTGAAAAAAAATAAAATAAAAGCAAGCATGCAGTCCTTTAAAATATCACCATGAGAATGACTTTTATAATTTAAAAGTACAGCTCAATTATTACATCTAAAATGTAAAATAACTTCAACTTTTAATAAAAGTTCTTTCTAATTGAAGTGGCTTCATAGAAACCCATTTTTTTAAGCCCATCCGAATAAGCCCTAAATTATCCATGCAAGAAGTACTCCAAAATTATCAAAGAAAACAAGCACTTAGACAAAAGCCATAAAATTAGGCAAGTTGATAAAAATCATTGGGGGAAAGTTCCAATTGTGTGCATCTTATAGTGATGTCTTTTCCAGAGTGATCTTGATGCCTAATCATCACACTGAAGAATCTCCTTCACTACAAGAAAAGAGTCAGTTTGCTATGAAATTAAATTCCATGGCAACTACCACATAAATTGCCACGCACCTGCAAAGGAAATATTCAATTTCTAGATTTAAAAAATTCGCCATGACAGAACAAATGCCATGGCAATTTTACCTCACATGTTCCCACGAAAATGTCACACAATGGCAAGAATGCCACTACATTTGCCACAAAAGTACTATGTCATAGGTATTTGCCAAGACCATTGCCAAAGACAAGCCAAGGGATTAAATGTCAATCACAAACTGTGGTAAAAACCATAAAAAAATATGTGATTTGATAGGGAAGCTGTATACGTGGCAAATTGACACGGAATTTGCCATGAAAAGTCAACCTGGAAAATTTTAAATGAAACATATGGCAAGAAACTGTGGCAAGAATTCGATCGGCCATGGAAAATATATACTGTGGGAATTGCCACATATGAAATTGAGCACAATTTTGCAAAGAAATAGCCCGCTTGTTTCTCAAGAAGAGATGGGAAACATGCTCAATATCATTTGATTGAATAGTTGACCCAGCTCCTTGTTGTTTGAAGAAACCCTCCACTTCAATTGGTATTTTTTCACGAAAAGCAAACATGAGATAATACAACTTGCCACGGAAAGTCAAAAGGCAAAAAAATAGAGAAAAACCATGGAATTAATTCAATGAGCCACAAAACATGTGTATAGTGGCAACTAGCCAAGGAACCTGTATACCATGGAAATCTGCCATAAATAGTTTAAAGGAACAAATTTTAATAAAAAATCATGGCAAACATTCGACTAGCCATAGAACCTGTATACCATGGCAAATTGCCATGGAAAGTCAAGGAGAAAAAAATTTAAAATAAAGCCCATGGCAAAAATTCGAACCGGAATCCCTTGTTTTCCTAAAAGGTCATTGTGATGTAAGTTATAATTTATTCAAGTGGCACTTTTTTAATATTAAATGCTTAGTGACTCTAATGTTGCGAGTTCAAATCCACTTCTCCCTCAATGCTGCACATTAGTATTTACTAGTAAAAAAAATGCTTTTATGTTTCATAAAGTCAAAAACAAGAACAAATGAAAGACAAATTTTAAAATAGCATATAAATTAACCAACCACTTATTGGTGGTTCCCACTCTTTATTTTAAATGAGGTAGATCAGGTCTTACTTGAATCTCATAATGCAATATTGATTATATCTCATTTAAAATGTACACATAATTTTTATTTATCAATTATTGTATGAAAAATGGATATGGATCCCTTCCTTTTCTTATAAGAAAATAATGGTTCTTTTCTTATAAGAAAAGGGCATTACAAAAAATTAAAAAAATTCAAATAAAATATTAATAAGTTTTAATTTATAAGGAATCAATATTAGTTTAATAAAAAAAA
>JASKGM010016210.1:0-19516 GCA_034509205.1 Ceratonia siliqua
CTTTATTCCATTTTTCATCCTTGATATTTCTCATGCAACATCTATTTTCTTTCATTGTGCTTTCTTTAATTCAATAATTCTTTCCCTCTTTCTTAGTTTAGCTATTTGGGATGTTACATAGAATTATATTTAAGCTATTTTTAGTTTTAGGGTTGGGCTGGGTTGGGTTTAGGGTTTAGGGTTGGGTTCTCTCGATATCCTGATGGGTTGGGCTAACAATTTGCTAGCTCAATCTAAATCTAAGGCAGCCCGGCCCAGCTTAAATTTATTGGCCAGCTTGATGGGGTGGGTCGGGCTGTCCCGTTTGCCACTTCTAGGAAAAACATAAGAAAAATGAATCATCACTAATTAATTAAAATAATAATTGGAATACCTAAAAAGAACATGTCATATTCCTAAGAAAAGCTTGAACAACCTTCATAATAAATGCAATAATAGTTTTATTTTTTTTATCATAACACAAATTTTATAAATGTCCTTACATTTATTGTGTTCTTCAAATAAAATTACTAAAATACTTGTGTGTATATATATATGTGTGTGTGTGTCACAACGTGACGGCCGGAAAAAAGGTAATGTCATAACTTTAAGGCGACAAAAGGCAAAAACACAGAGATAAAAAATGGAGTCACCACCAACTAATTAGAAGGATAATTGAGATAATTTAAAAACCAAATACTAGCTCTTGGAACCAGATGATGAGTTCTGGAGTCTAATTACGTGTGAGAAAGGTATTAGGCACTCTGCAACGTCCATTCCTAAGGATGATTACCCTAAATTGTTTGTGCTAAAAAAATTTATTTTAATTGGTTTAATTACCCCTTTTGTTATCGTAACTAAAAGAAAAATAAAGAAGTGGGAGAATTGAACCTGCCTTATTGTATAAGTGCCTACTTACCCTTGAAAGGATCAATGTCGATGTAATTTAAGTTAATTCGGTTAGAATTTTTTCTAGGAGGGATATATGATCTCTAAGACAAAAATAAATTTTGGATAATGTGAGAGAATAAATCTTCACATAAAATCCTAAGAGTGATTAAGGCAATATGAGAAAGTGGATTTCCATGTAAAGGTTTAACAAAATGAGAGAATAATTCTCTACATAAAGTTTGAAGAAATAAAGACAATATAGAAAAATGAATTTCTATGTAAAGCCTAATAAAATGAGAGAATATTTCCCCATCTAATGTTTAAAGAAATAAAGACAATATGAAAAAATAAATTTTCATATAAAACTTAACGCAATGAAAAAATATTTACCCACATAATGTTTAAGATGGATTAAGAAATTCTATGTCAAAATTCAATTTTTTTAAAGCCTTGGGTCAAAATTGAAATTTGCAATGTTTGGAATTAAAATAAAATTTTTGAAAAGTATTGAGAACAAAATAGAATTTTTTGAAAACATTGAGACTAATTTCAAATTTTTGGAAATATTGGAGTCAAACTCAAATTTTTGAAAAGCATTAAGCAAATTCGAATTTTTTGTAGTAGAACCAAAACTAGCTTTATGAAGTGACTTAAAAATATTGGCCCTCACTTAAAATTCTCTTAAAATATTTAGTTAGGCCTTTTTTGAGAACCCCATTTTCAAGATAACTTAGACGAATTTTTTCAAATTGACTTTTATAATTAATTCTAATGGGCCTTTGGAACCTAATTTAAAGAACTAAATTAAATGAACCTTTAAAACCCTTTTGAAAAAATTTAACTTCATTAAAGTAAAATTTGGACCCTTTGGACAAATAAATATCATTTTCGCATTGGTTCTTTGCCATTGGGTTTTTGAAATTTCCTTTCATATTACCATTTGCATTATGAAAATGAAAGGTGGGCTTTGGAACCACAAGTTGAATTCAAGGGAGACAAGAAACACAAGATAACTCGGTTTAACTTACGCAGCACCTCCCATTAATTTGCATTCAAAGAATGGCTTGGAAGCCTCACAGAACAAGGGACTTTGAAGCCAAAAGTAAAATTTGGACCCTTTGGATAAAAAAATATCATTTTCGCATTGGGTTCTTTGCCATTGGGTTTTTGAAATTTCCTTTCATATTACCATTTGCATTATGAAAATGAATGGTGGGCTTTGGAACCACAAGTTGAATTCAAGGGAGACAAGTAACACAAGATAACTCGGTTTAACTTACGCAGCACCTCCCATTAATTTGCATTCAAAGAATGGCTTGGAAGCCTCACAGAACAAGGGACTTTGAAGCCAAAATAACACTTGGATCTATTTTAACGCCATTAACAGATTAAAAGAAACAAAATCAAGTTCCCATACTACTACATAAAACAACGCGAAGGGAAGGTCACATGCTATGCATCCAAAATAAAATAAGTAAACGGCCTTCACTAACTACACATGGAAATAAACTCATAAAACCGTAAATGAGGAAAAAAGATTTATGCATTTTATCTTCGAAATTTAGTCCAGCTAGAAATCCAAGGATAACATCACTACACAGGGAATTGAAAACCATAACAGAAGTAAATAACCCTTCATCAAACTTTAAACCCTTCATCAAAGGGCAAAACATATTTCATGTCAAACTTTAAACCCTTCATCAACATCATGCCCTAAACCAAAAATATAGATATGCTTCATTTCATGAATGTAAGCTCATTCAAACACCCGTTAGGACAAAATTTGGGCCAGAATCTGACTATCAGCATGCAACCCAAACAGATTTTAATGTACAATTTTAGAATGATGGGTAAGGTCCTTATGATCTAGAGGTGAAAATCCAAATTGAAACCCATAAATCCAAATAGTTTGCACCTATTATGCAAGGTTTAAAGTCTAGACAAAATGAGATTAAAGCTAACTTTACACCCTTAAACAAACACACCAGCATGATGTTGTGGAATTTAAATGAGTATCAATTTTCAATTCAGCCATCTAACATGGAAACCCATAAAATTCAAACCATATTTGATCATAAGACAGAATAAAATTTGAAAGCAAACGTTATGAAACCAGCAACCACAACAGGTTTATGAGAAAACACGAGTTACTAAGACAACTTCAACTCACAGAGGATTAATGCCAATCAAGTCCAAATCATGAACAACTTTCCCCCTCAGATATTAAGACAAAGTTTAACCCATGGGGGAGCAAAATAGCAATTAAATTGGAAGTTAATCACTAGCAAACCGAAGAGACATAGCAAAGCTAGTTTATTCAATGGGTGAGCAAAATAGAACCAAACCTTAGTTTAAATGACAGAAAGGATGCGATAGGGGTTAGAACTAAAAATAGAGAATGATGGCTAACCACTAGAAATCAGAACAAAACCAAATAGCAGAGGGGTAAAATTAACAATCGACGAGTTGGGCGAGCAACCATACCTCGAGCACACTGAAAGACTCAACTAAAAGAATGGCACAAACCAGTAAAGAAATTTACCTCTCAGAAGAAAAGTAAAGGAAGCAACCTACAATTTTCTTATTCCTAAAATTTTACTCTTGCCAAGAAATCCTCTGAAAATTTCCCTTCGACAATCGATCTTCCCTTCTCCTCTATCAAATTCTTCTCCTCGGTTTTTCTTGATTCCTTGTCCTCTCCTGAAGGTGATTCTTTGAGTTACACCGTAGAGCCATTATGCAGAAACTTGTCACGCGTGGAGGTATGATCAGAGGGGACCAACGGCTGCACTCTGCCGAAAGTAGAAGAGGAAAATGGCTAAGGTTTCAAGGAGTAGGCGAGCGTGGGTGTGGCGAGATGAAGATCGGAGCAGCGGCAAAGAGTGGAACAAAGATGAACATCATAGTAGCAGCAGAGAGTGGAACAGAGATGAATATCAGAGCAGTGGCATAGATGCACGGCGCGAAAAGGGGAAGTGCAGAGGGAAAAGGACGTGTTGGAAGCTTATGGAAGAGGTGTGAGACGGCCATGGTTTTTTCAAAGAGGGAATGGGTTAGGTTAAGTCTAACTGGGTTGGGTTGAACTGGCTTAAGTGGGCTGGGTGATTGGGCTACAAAAAAATAAAAAGGATGGGAAATTTTGAGCTTTTATCTCCTTTCCTTCTCTTTTTTTTTCTAATAATAATAATTTTTTTATTTTTTTACTTTTACACACACACATATATATTATTTTAATTATCTCATTTCTTTTAATTTTTTTAATTTAATTTAATTTAATTTTGTGATTATTATATTTTTTACTTTTTTACACACACACACACACATATAATTTTAATTATCTCATTTCTTTTTATTTGGTGATTATTATATTTTTTACTTTTTCTTTAACTAAAAAAAAATTATTAAAAATTTTTTTAATTAGTTTTTTTACAATACCTGAACAAAATTAAGTTTTTACAATATGTATATACACACACACATATATATAATCTAATAAGAAGAGTAGTCTTTTGTGAGAGGTAAAACATGAGAGGAGTCAATAATTATTCTTAGATGTGAAATTAATAGTTGAGATTAAATCAAGTAAGGTCTAAGCCAATTCTTGCATGCACCTCATTTAATTTTTCTTTTTGATCTGATCAAAAGTAGGTCCTTTACATAGAATTCACACATGTAAATACCATATTTTGTCTAGATTCTTTTTATTATTATTATCATTGATTTTAAATGCACAAAACAAATTTTATCATTAAGAAGGCATAAAAAAAACCGAAAGGACTAAATCCAACACAAAAAAAATATAAAATATAAAGCCAAAAAATAAATAGGATTGCGTTATTTTAGTTTTAGTTGAAAATTAGAAAATCCAAAAGAAAAATTAGAAATATAAAAAAAATAAATGCAAAATAAAAATACAAATGAATGTTTCTTAACCCAATTTCATAATTCACCAAGAGCATTAAAACCATCTCCTATTTTGGGACAAACAAAACTAACCTACAAAAGCCCATCCTTCTCTACTTAACCCATTAGCCCTAGTCCAAACCTACCTAAGTATTCGACCCAGTTCATGCAAATAATCCGACCCGCTCCTCTATAACCTACCGTCTTTTTTTTCTTCTTTCCCATCCCCTAGCTCCAACCACCACTCCTCCTCTTCAATAAGCAATTGTAGCCATGACATTCAATTCCATCATTCACACTGCAGCCACCCCAAATCTTCAGCCAATGTCGACTTCTACCATCAAAGGAGAAACCCCAAATCTACCCATTTCTTTGCTTTATTTGACACTGTGGCTATAAAGATTTGATGGGAGGAATTGACTCGATTTGCTTGCCATAAAAGGACACTGAGGATAGAAAAAATGGAAATAAGAGAGATTTGATTATTTATTTTCATTTGAATCAAGCCGTGAGAAAGAGGTTTGATTCTGGGAGCTTAATTATAATCTTTGACTATAAAAGGGAAGAATTAGATATTGTGAAAGGGAGGAAAATCGAGAGTCAGGAGTGCTTCTGAATTGGGAGAGTAATCTACGAGCTTGAGGAAGGAGTGAACCATACGAGCTTTTTGGAGGAGGACTCGAGCATCATGAATTGGTGATCCGAATTTAGTTGATTTAGAGCCATAGTGGGAATTTTAGACAAAAGAAGCTTTGAGGGTATTGCGAAATTCGTAGCTAGGTATTTATATTGCATTGATCTAGATACTTCTGATTTTCAATGATAGAATATATTGGGGGTTTCAATTTTATTTCAAATTATTTTATGATGAATTGTTGGCAAAACTCTTTTGAAATTTCTTATGATGAGATTTGTGTTTTCCCTACATTATAGCAAGTTAATTTTCTTTTTTGAATTCGTGGTTCGGTTGTATGGGACAATGATTTTAGGGATTGGCTTTGAAAGGCTTATGATATTGTATTATATTAAAGAACTGGTTCTAGTAGGTTTCTGGGAGAGCTTAGTTTGTTTTGTCGAGGATCTCAAAAATAGGTTTTAAACATTTAGTTTTCATGGAGGGCATAATGTGATAGATGGAAGTCTGGGATCTTGGCTCCTATCCTATTAAAAATGAATTTGAATGGCCTGTTGAGATTCCATGTTTTGACTCAGTTTTAGGCATAATTAATAAGATAATTTTACCCTTCATGTGAACGGTTAGTTTTGGTTGGGGTTGTAGTTCATTTCCTCTTATGCTCTTGTTATGCTAATATATTAATCTCACCTCTTGTTGAAACCCTAATGGAATTTGAAACTAAGGTAACTCAGATTTTGAACCAAGTTGATATTGAGCTTGGTCAGTGTTCATTCTCCTTGATTCTTTAAAAAATGATCTTTTCAGTAAAACAATTCAAACAGTCTTAATTGGATTATTTTCATGGGAGTGTTCTTTGAGTCATGTTTGTTTCCATAGTTTAAATTCGTATTAGCCTGAGATGATTATTATTGCTTTGAGCTTAATTTCTATACATTGGAATTGTGGCTCTTGATGGGATTTACTCATTTTTTGGAATTACTTATAAGTTTGAACACCTTGGAAATCTTCGTTTCAGCACGTATGTGATAGCAAATGGATTTTTGTAATGAGGTTGACTCAATTTGGTCTTCAATTTTGCACTTATTCTTGTTAATTTTTGGTTACTGATATTGCCTTGAATAAATTATGATTTTCGCATGATTTTGAGATTATTGATATTTTGCTCCCCCAAAAATGATAATAAGGTGCCTCTGAAATTTTGTGAGGGGAAAAGAAGGGCTATGGGCGTGTAGCGAAATTTACAAATAGGTTTAGTTCTTCATCCTTATCTGATTACATATTTAATGATGCGGAAGTATAATGTTTCTTTTGGTATGTTATTTTTGGATACATGCTCAATTTGCATGTCTTCATTTCATTTCTATTCCATACCCTTTAATTTATTATTACTGTGTACCTGTAACTTTTAATTTTAGAATTGATACTTTAGACCTTAAATGAAATTCATGACTAATTAAATCGGTTAGAAAATAGTTAAGGACTTCAATTGTCCATCGTTAAATTAACTTGGGTTTTAAAGGCCCATTTTAAAATTCTGAATTAACTTAGATGCATTAGGCCTAATGATCTTAAACAAAGAATAATTTCAAAGGTTGTTGTGTTTTATTCCTTTAAAAGCAATTTCAAATATCACTTGAAACGTTATAGGCTGTGAGTGGAAGTCTATGCTCCCACACATTACTATTTTTTTTAGACTGTGAGTGGAGGTCAATTCTCCCACACTATTATACTTTCTTAGGTTATGAGTGGAGGATAATTCTTCTACACTGATCTACCATTATGGGGCTGTGAGTATAGTTTTATACTCTCACATTGTCTTATTTTCTTAGGTTGCAAGTAGGGTTTTATACTCTCATGTTGACCTGCTTTCTCGGACCATGAGTAAAGGTATACTCTCCTACATTATCTGAAATTTACTCTAAGGGAGGGATCACATATCCTACCTAATCAAATTCCTAAGTTATTCTTGAATTACGTGGACCTTGCTCCCTTAGAGGAACGTAGGCACTTACTTAGTAAGACAGGTCTAGTTATTTCAACTTTTATCTTTTTTCATCATATAAATAAAAAATGAGTAATTAAGTTATATTAAAATTAAGCATAAGCAATTTTGGGTAACCATCTTTGAGATGGAAGTTGTGGGGTGCCTAACACCCTTCCCCACATATAATTAGACTACTGAATCCTTCCTACAGTTTCAAGGGCCAGTATACATATATTTTGGAATCCAATTATCCTATTAAATTAATTGGTGGCAACTTTTTTTCTCTCTGTATTTTTCCCTATTCCCTCTTCCGGTCGTCACGTTGTAACATTTTGGCTACTCTACTGTGGAACTTAGAGAGTCAAGCCCTGAACAAATTGTTTTTCCTTTGCATATGATTTAATTACCCCCTCATCTTTCTTTTTATTGTTATTTATTTTGCTTCAGTATGGTATAAATACTTACTTTTACTGCTATTGTTTAATATGCTTTTCACGTGGCATGAATTATTGGAATCATAAGGTAGATGACATTCACTGTGATATTACTTTTACATCTTAGGGTAGAGGACAAATAATTGTTCTGTTACGTTTGCTTTGGGTTTTTCTTTTGAGTAATCATTAGGACCAAGGTTGGTATGCTCTTCACACACACTGTACACCATACACATCCTTTGTACACACCTATTGGTCCTTATACCTGGGTTTGTGTGAACTCTATGAGAGAAATGAAGGTGACGTAATGATGTATAATGGGATTCGTTCCCCTAGGTATTCATGGAAGCCTTCACCCAGATTGTTAACTCACTTAGTTGATTCATATGGAGACTCTGTCCGCCTATGTAATCAAACTAAGAAGTCGAGATCCTTGCTGTTTGTGGGGGTAATCTGTTCTACAACCAATTCTTGTGAGGACCTTAGACTTACCATGAAACCAATGCGATATTAAATTAACCTTAGAGGTTATCTTGTAGTTAGGGCCTGACTACTTAGTATAAGCCTTCTACCCTAAGATTATCCTAAATAAGACAACAAAGAGTGTGCTATGTTTCTCTCTCTCTTACTCTCACTTTCTGTCTTTAATTCAATTATCTCCTATTGTTGTATGAAAAATAAAAATAAAATCTCTACATGACTTTATCTATTTTTTTAGCATGACGAAGCCCATATTTTTTCCATTACCATTATAGGTCTTTGTGTCAAGAGTATTAAATAAATTAAAGATAAAATTGGCAATAAAGGTGGACTCAAGCACTAATCAGCTAAAGAAGAAGACCATCGTGCCTGTACAAATGGTAATATTAGATAAATTAAAGATTTTGGAAAATTTGTGACCAAGGATATTCAGAGAATCATTGGGATAAAGCATGGAATGATTTTGAATTTAATTCACATACCGGTTTAGTGTTTAGCCATAAAGCTTTACAGTCATTTTGGGACAATTCACTTAGATGCTTCACCTTCCATGATGTTCATCTGATGCCAACCATAGAAGAGTATGGGACAATGATTGATCTACATGTATTAAAACATGCCAAAGTTTTTGCTTACCTAAGGTATAGTATTTCCAATAAGGTCATAGTAAGCTTATTAAATAAAGCACTTTTGAGATTCAAGCCAAAATAGTTACTAGAGGGCAAACAGAAGGATTGTCTCAGGTATGTTTAGAGAAATACTTAGAAGAACTAGCCAATGGTAGGCAATAGGCTTTATTTGTTGAAATTTTGACATTAACGATATATGTACTAGTCTTTTCCCCCTCAGTAGTTGACTTTGTGGATCGAGATGCCATAAGTGTCTATTACGCGATAAAACATTATGATGTTAACCTAGTATCTGCTATTCTGGCCGAAACTTTCCTTACTCTTAATTTTTCCTATGAAAATCAAGGAGGGAAAATTAAATGTTGTTTAACAATGCTATACGTCTGGATAGCTACACATTTCTTTGGGAAATTACGATACTCTTGAATGCCAAACTTAGAACCATTTGAATTCCTTGATGAGATAAAAATTGAAAATTATAATATCTAAGAATGGGTTCACATGTGTAGTAAGTTAAGGAGAGACCAAATTCTATGGAAATGGCCATGGTGGAATCATGATGAAGTGCTTTATAGTTACGGTAAGTTCCCTTTCATTCCATTATTAGGTACTAGAGGATGCATTTCCTATACTCTTGCAGTAGCACTCAAACAATTGACATTTCATCTAGGGATACCACCTCACAAATCAATAGATAGTTTTAGTTTCTACCATCACCAAGAAGGAAATAAAGATTTAATCTAAGAAGTCAAGAGGGCTTGGGATGACAAAATGATTTTAGGAAAGCAAGACCTAGGGAAACAAATCGTAGCCACAACTGATGATACTATGATTGGATGAACAAACGTAGAAAATAACCCTAATTTAGCAAAGGCTACCTACTACTGCAAATGAAGATCAAAGATTAGAAATTAGGTTGGGAACCCTGGAGGTTAGTTTGGCAATGGTCGAGAAAGAGAAGTTAGACATGGCTCAAAAAAACAAAGAATTGGAATAGCAAGTGAAAGAGCTTGAAATAGCATTACAAGCTAATCAAGATGAACAAGAGAAGAAACTTCATCAGTCCAGGGAACTCTGGCTTCAAGATATTGAAAGATCCCAGAAAACGATAAATCATTTAGAAAAGAATGAACTTAGGATGAAGAAGAAATTGAGATCAGCAGACAGTTTGCTTGCTAAGGAACGTTAAGCTAACACAATATTAAGAAAAATTCGGGCAGGGGTAAAAGTAGAGGTCGCCTGATTGACTAATATGAACTAAATTATTTTAAATATATTGAAACCACCATTAGCAAAAATTATGGCTAATCTTAATAGAAAAGAATATTTGGTGACTCAATGGAGAAACAATTACCATTACCTCTATGATATGGCTTGTGACTTTTGGATGCTTGCGAAGAGGCACAGCATGAGGTTCAAGGCAGGCTACCAGAATTCATTGTAAAATTAGCAACAGCCACGATAGTACTGAGATCCCCTCCTGATTTATTAGCATTTTTAGACTTATGTAAATAACTCATCGATTATTTGGATAAGTGTATTTGATTATGGAAACTCTCGTCAAACGATCAATTTATTGAATATAATTTCAAGAGTTTTTGTTTATTGTTTAAGTATAATTAGACGATACCCATGTGATGAATTTAAGTCTCCTTGGGATATTGTTGACCATGTTTTTCTTTGTGAAGTATTATATTTTCAATAAAAACATGAGTGCGCATGCAACTTTTTGTTCAAATGATCTGCTTGACTTAGGTCTGGATCTCTCGTTCATTTATGTGCAAGCTTTTCCAAGTAGATAATACCTATGTGATGTGTAGTTCCTTGGGATGTTGTTAACCATGTTCTTCTTTGTGGAGTATTAAATTCTCAATAAGAACATGGGTGAGGATGAAATCTTTAATGCCAAAGGGATTAATGAATGACGCAAAACTTATAATGGCACTAATAAAATCTACTTTAAAGCTAAAAGCTTATCTGTTTTGGTTTTTTTGGATTGAAATTCACTCCATTGCACATGCAAAGAAGGCTCTAACAAAGCATTCTCAATCTCTCAAGAAAATATACGCAAAGACCAACACCATGTCAACTGAGTCATCAAATACTGAGAATAGGTTAAAGATGGAAAGTCATATGGATCCGTTACAAGAACAAATGTCATAACTTATGAACTTGGTAGCTAATAGCATGAAAAGTAAAGACACAGCAAGAGTTATTCCATTTTGGCCAAACATCAACAATTCCAGGGACTGTAAACACTATCTCGACATTACCATTAGTCATCAATTTTCCAGGTGATTGATAAACATGATATTTACACATGAAGTAAACCTCATATTTAGACTCCTAGAGTGATTTATGTGCTCAAATGACATGGTTTAGCCATACTTTGAAAGTTTGGATTACAATTGCACTTTATTGCATTTTTTTGCAGATTTGATAATTTTACACTACTTCTGTATTTTGACCGTAACTTGTGTTATAGACATATGATTTTCACGAATTTTATCTTTTAGGAAAGCTAAGAGAAAGCTATACAACTTTCATGAAGAGCTCTAAGGCTAAATTAGATGTTTGGTGGGCAAAATTACACCTAGAAGACAGATTTCCTTAGCAAAACTATGACGTTTTGCTTGTGTTTATCCTTTTGTAAGTTAGTTATGAGCTGTCTAGACAGCTGGAGATGTTGTGACCTAAGGGAAAACTTGGATTATTAATTTTTGGAGTTCTATAAAAGGAGAAGAGGTGCAGAAAGTGAAAAGGAGAGATTTTTACTATTTTATTACATTTCTGCACTACTCTTCTCTCTCTCTAGGGTTTATTTGTTCATCTTGTAAGTTCTTTCCTCTTGTAAGTTCTTTCTTCTTGTTCATGGAGGGCTGAAACCTTAAATCAATCTTAAAAACTGACTATCTTGATGTTTAGTTGATGTTGTTCTGTATATTTTACAGTTTAATCATTACCAAGTTCTTCCTTTCTCTTATTGTTCTAATTAAGTGCTTCGTTTAATTAAGATATGTATGTGATAGTTGCTTAATTACCATGTGTTTAAGAGATTTACAGGAAGTGAACAAAGTAACAAAGCTTTTTGGTAGATTGTTTATTTTGGTTGGATTCTGGCTTTAGGTCATTTTACTGATAGATGGATGCTTAATTTATCTAACATTAGAGTGATGGAATCCTAAATGCTTGTCCAGTAGAGATTCCATAGAATACTTGAAGGCTTCTTGATGTGTTCTAAAAGCCAAGCACTTGTGTGGTGATTAAATGAATAAATAATGATCAATAAAAGATTATGAAGGGTTTGAAGGAAAACTATGGACCCTTGAGGAAAACTATGGACCCTTCAGGATTGGTTGTTTCCAAAACTATCCCCTCGGATTGGTTGTTTTCATAAATTTTGTCAACTGCTTTCACTGCTTCCAGTAGATTAAACTCACACAAAACAACCCCCTCACTTGCTAGTCTCTTAATATGATAACATAATTAGAGTAGTTCAAGGGCTCGACCCAGTGTTACCACATACTACAATTAGTGTTAGTGGATTGGATATAGATAAAAAAAATTTGTAGCCTTAACAGTTATCAATGATGAAGGGAATATAATTACCAGCCAACCGGCTATAACGCTAATGATCACCTACACCTTATCATTCCTTCCTCAAAGCTTGAGGAATTAGAAAAAGAAAAAAAAAGCTTTGGAGCTATTTAATATGTTGGAAGGAAAACTATGGACCTTTCAGGGGATAGATTTATGTGGAAATACCAGTGCAAGGGAGTTAAGATTGACCCCTAATGTTAGTATTCCAAAAGACTTCAAGGTCCCAAAGTTTGAAAAGTACAATGAAATTACTAATCCCCAATTCTATTTAAGGTCCTATTGCACTGAAATGGTACTAGTAGGGGATGACGAGAAGTCATTGTTGGACTTTTTCCATAAAAGTCTTACTGGATCAGTATTGTAGTGGTACATGATGTTGAACCACTCTAAGGTGAACAAATAGAAAGATTTGGCCCATGTTTTTTTTTAAGCATTATCTTTTTAATGTTGGTATCGTACCAACTAGGGAATAACTATAGATTATGCAATGAAAGGATAAATAAACCTTTAAAAATTATGCCCAGAGATGGCAAAAATTAGCTTTTGATGTACAACCACCAATGACAAGTTATGAGACTAGTTCATATTTCCTTGGGATATTGGGAGCCCCCTACATTGGTTTGATAGTAGGAAGTGCATACAAGGACTTCTCCAATCTCATTAAGGAGGGAGAAAGAATTGAGGCATTAATGCGATCTGGCAAGATACCAGCTGGAAGTAGTGAGCCCATAGAACAAGGGCAAAAGAAAAGTTTCCCTTAAAAGAAAAAAGAATAAGAGGTTAGCTATGTGTAAGCACTACAACAAAATTCCAACAACTCTCGACCTTAGTACCAAAATAATTCATCCACCCATCAATCCGCCTTTACCCCAAATAACCCCTAACAGCTAGCTCCTTAGCCAAACCAATCACAAAATATACCAAATAGGAATAACGAACCATTTCCAAACTTTCAAATGTCCAATGCTAATATGTGGTCGCATTATCATCCCAGTACTAGTTGATCCACTTCAGCCACCTTACCCTGCTTGGTATGACCCTAATGCATAGCGTATATACCATTTGGGCATAACGGGCCATAATATAGAAAAATGTGGGGCTTTCCAAAGGCAGGTTATGAAGTTGGTTAACCATGGAGTTGTTGTACTTGATTGTGATGGCCCCAATAGCAATACTAATCCCTTTCCTAATCATGGGGGAAGTAGCTCAGTCAGTGCCATCTTAGAAGGAAAAAAAATGGTAAAGAACATTCTAGAAGTGAATATGCCTAAAGGATTAATCTTCAAGGCTTCGAAAGAGGTAGGATGTGAAATATATGGGTCCAAGGAGGCTATAGACAAAGATGAGTGTTATGATGAGAAGGCATTGTGTGTTTACCATCAGTTAGCAGTGGGGCACAACATAAAACACTGTAAAGCATTCCGAGATGTCTTAAAAAAACTGATGACCTTAGAGGTTGTACAACTCCCCAAGAAATACCGTCTATCAAAAAATTACCATGATTAACAAAGAGGATTTCCTCCCTAAGACATTTATTTTCAAGTTGAAAAATGAACTACCAATGAGTGTAGCACAATCCCCTACTTTAGTAATTAAAACCACGGCCTTATTACCATATAAGAGTAACAAGGCTGTACTATGGATATATGCACCCATGGTGACAATGCACAACCATGTGATACCATTTGAATCACCTCCAAAGAAAGAGGTCGAGGAGGAAGATAGTATGAGCAATGTAGCTGTCAGTGGCATTACTTGAAGTGGCAGATTTTACATTCCTGAAGTAATAAATAATCAAAAAAGGAAGGAGAAAGTGATAGAAGTTTCACTTGAAGAGAAGGCCGACTAAGATGAGGAGTTGCTCAAAATAATGAAATAGACAAAGTGAATATGACATCCTTGAATAGTTGGGAAAAACCCCAGCAAAGATATCATTTTTGTCTTTGATTATTAGCTCAGAGGCACATCGAAAAGCCCTGCAGAAGGTGATAAATTATACTTATGTTGCTCCCACCATTACCCTAGAGAAGTTTGGTGATTTGGTAAATTACGTGAATATTTCAAATACGATAACCTTTTTAGAGGAAGAGTTGAGTGTGTCAGGCAGTAGCCATAATGGAGCCTTACATATCACATTAAGATGTGAGGGCTACACCATACCAAATGTTCTAGTCAACAATGGTTTGACTCTAAATGTGTTGCCTTACACTACACTCATACAACTACCTGTTAATATTGACAGTATGAAAGCAAGCGTTCTCATGGTAGGGGCTTTTGATGGCTCTAGAAGAGAAGTAAAAGGGCACATCACGTTAAACCTAGAAATCGACCCAAGCATCTTCTAAGTGATGTGTTAGGCTATGGATATTGAGCCTTTGTACACAATGCTATAAGGCAGACGATGGATCCATGCAGCTGGAGCCATACCTTCTACATGACACTAGAAGATTAAGTTTAGAGACGAAGAGAGGTCATCACCATCAAGAGTGAAGAAGAAATACTTATTTCTAAACTGGTTTCGATTCCTTATGTTGAGGTAACTGAATAAGCACTATGGAGTTCCTTTTAAACTTTGGAAATTATGGAAAAAGGTCACAAAGAAGGAAAAGTCACCGTGCCAAAAGATGTGGTCAAAGTAATTATGGTTAAAAAGGGATACCAGTAAGGTAAAGGATTGGGCTCAAGATTACAAGAAATCAGTTCATCTATTATGGTGATATAGGACGTTGGGAGACAAGGGCTGGGTTATGACCCTAAGAACAGAAGAAGTGTCAGTAAAGGCACCCCTCATCTTCGTGAGACATTTTCAGCTCTATCTCAAATAATTCATCCTAACTCCATGAATGTTTTGGAGGAAGATAAGAAACAGAATGGCTATATCAAGTTTGATCAAGGGGGTCAACCACTTAGCAAATGGGATGCAGAGTTGATTCCCGATGTTTGCACTTATGAGTAATATTTAATTTAAGCCTTTGTCACACTTGGCTGAAGTCTAAAGCCATTTAAGTTTTTTTTTTTATGTGGACCTTATGTTATCCATTTGAATAAAGTTGGTAATTTGATATTTTGCTCATTTTGTCTCATTCGCCTTGTTTTGAAGTAGTCTTATTCATTTATTTTCCTTTTCTTTCTTTTATTTCCATTATTCAAGGAAGTTATTTCTTCTCAAAATTCTCATAATCAAGAGATTTCCCAGCATTCGTTAATTGATTGTCATATTGCAATGGATATTGATATTTGTGAATTTGAAGAAGGAGATAATGAAACAATGGAAACATGTGCAAAAATAATTGAGTCATCCAAAAAAGGAACAAGTCCCTCATAATGAGGAAATAGAAAAGATAAATTTGGGAACAGAAGAAGATAAAAAAAGTATCAAGATTGTAAACCACCCAAAAAGAAATCAGATGATTACCCTTTTTAAAGAATTTATAGATGTGTTTGCTTGGTCCTATCAAGATAGGCTGGGCCGCGACCCTCAAATTGCATCGCACAAAATTCCTTTGCACTCAGACTATATCCCGACAAGGCAAAGATTACTACTAATGAGTCCAAAATTGTCTTTAAAGATTAAGGAAGAAGTAATGAAACAAATAGAAGCTGGGTTCATTGAGGTAGCTTAATTTCCTAAATGGGTGGCTAATATAGTGTCAGTCCCCAAAAAGAATGGGAAAGTAAGAATGTACATCGATTATCAGAAACTAAATGATGCAAGCCCTAAAGATGATTTTCCCTTGTCGCACATTGATATGTTGGTAGATAACATGGCATCAAACTATAGGTATTCCTTCATGGATGGGTATTCAGGTTATAATCAGATTTTCATGAATGAAGCGGACAAAGAAAATACTACATTTGTATCTAATGGGGAACATATTGTTATAAAGTAATGCCTTTTGGACTTAAGAATGCTAGAGCCACTTATTAGATAGCGATGGTAGCTTTATTTCATGATCTGATACATAAAGAAATTGAAGTGTACATGGATGATATCGTGGCAAAATCCAGTAAGGAGGAAAGTCGTGTGTTAATTCTGAGAAAGCTATTTGAAAGGTTAAGAAAATATAAATTTCGATTGAACCTAAACAAATGCACATTTTGGGATCTTCTGGAAAGTTGCTAGGATTCATTGTAAGCCAGAAAGTGATTGAGATCGATCCTAACAAAGTTAAGGCCATTCAAAATATGCCTCCTCCATTAGAAGAAAAAAGAAATAAGTAGTTTCTTGGGGAGACTCAACTACATTGCCAGGTTCATCACCAATCTAACTCGAACCTGTGAACCGATCTTCAAGTTATTAAGAAAGAGTAATCTTGGGTAATGGAATGGAAATTTTTAGAAAGCTTTTGACAAAGTGAAGAATCCTCCTATCTTAGTGCCACTTACTCAGGGTAAACCCCTTTTATTGTATTTATCAGTCTTACCAGAATCCATGGGAGCAATGCTCAATCAGCATGAGGAAGGAAGTAGGAAGGAAAGGGCAATTTATTATTTAAGCAAAAAGTACAATTAATATGAAAGTTGCTATACTTCTGTTGAAAGAACTTGTTGTGCCTTCGTTTGGACAGCTAAAAGACTTCACCAGTATATGACTTATTATACAGTCTAGCTCATTTCCAAGATGGATACATTGAAATAAGTCTTTAAAACAGCCCTATTTATCTTAGAGAGTTAGTAAATGGTAGGCAATATTTTTGGCATATGACATCAAATACATCACATTGAAAGCCATTTACTAACGAGGCTGCAAGTGTCACAAATGTCAGGTTTACGCAGATCATCAGTCAGTAAATTTCAAATTCCCAGATGAAGATATATTAGCAACTAAAGAAATAGAGGAGAAGGAAAATTAGATGATGTACTTTAACGAGGCTGCAAGTGTACATGGAAGCAGCCTTGGAGCGATTATCATTTCTCTTGAAGGAAAACAATTTTCAGTCTCAATAAAACTTGATTTTGAATGTACCAATAATATTGCAGAATACAAGGCATGCGTCAATGGATTACGAAAAGCCTTATCAATGAAAGTAAAAAAGTTGGAAGTATATGGAGATTCGGCTCTCATTATTTATCAAGTTAAGGGAGAATGGCAAACACGGAACCCAAAGTTGATATAGTATCAGAAACATTTATCCCTATTAATTAAGGAGTTTGAAAATATCTCATTCACACATTTGAATAGAGATAAAAACCAGTTCGCAGATGCTTTAGCAACCCTAGAAGTTAATACCAATATGGATTAAGAAGGTAAATTTTTACCCATTAATGTTGAAACCAAAGACAAACCCACATATTTTGCTTAAATATTGAAGAGGGTGATGATTAGCCATGGTTCGAAGACATTAAACAGTACATCCATATAAATGATACCCTGAAGTTGCAGAAGAAAATGACAAAAAGACAATCAGATGATTGGCAAGGGGTTTCTTTTATAGTAGAGAAATCTTATACAAGAAGGGATACGATAGAACCCTGCTTCATTGCATTAATAATAAAGAAGTATGAAAAATTATGACGGAGGTTTATGAAGGAATATATGCCACACATGCCAATGGTCACATAATGGCTCGTCAAATTCTGAGATGTAGCTATTATTGGTCTACCATGGAACAAGAATGTACTGGTTATTGCCGAAAGTGTCACAAATGTTAGGTTTACGCAGATCATATCAAGGCTCGACCTCATCCTTTGCATAATCTGATAACCTCATGGCCGTTTTCTATGTGGGGCTCAGATATGATTAGGCCCATCAATCCAAAAGCATCCAATGGCCATCGTTTCATATTAATGGCTATTGATTATTTCAAAGTGGGTAGAAGAAGCTTCTTATGCTACTATTACTCAAAAAGTATTTTTGAAGTGTATACGGCTTAATATCATTTGTCGATATGGCTTACCGGCAAGAATAATGACTGACAATGTGCCAAATTTAAATGGTGCCAAAGTTAAGAAGTTGTGCAAGCAATTTAATATCAAGCACCATAAGTTAGCACCATATAAATGGCAAATGAATGGGGCAGTCAAAGTTGACAACAAAAATATCAAAAGAATAATGGAAAAGATGGTAGTAACTTACAAAGATTGGCACGAGATGATCCCATATGTACTTCATACTTATTGTACCTACATGAGGTTTTGATTGGGGCAACTCCTTATTCGTTGGTTTATGGAACGAAGGTCGTGATGCATATCGAGGTAGAAATTTCCTCTCTTAGGATATTAATGGAAGCCCATCTTGAAGATGCTGAATAGGCTAGTGTTCGCTAAAAACAATTGAATTTAATAGAAGAAAAATGCATCATTGCCATATGCCATGGCTAGCTTTACCAGAAAAGGATGGCCCGAGCCTTTGATAAAAAAGTTTGCCTTAAAGAATTCGAAACTAGAGATTTAATGCTCCAAAAAATATTGCCAAATCAAGAGGATGCTAGAGAAAAGTTGACACCCGTATATGAAGGTCCATATATTGTCAAACAAGTATTTTCAGGTGAGGCCCTTATCCTCACTGATATGGATGGTCAAGAATTAACAAGGCCGACAAATGCAGATTCAATCTAGCGCTATTACGGTTTAAAAAAAAAAAAGTAGTCTCGTTAAGTCAAAAACCTGAAAGGGCAGCTTAGGTAAAAATGAAGGAAGCACGTTAAGTCGAAAACCCGAAAAGGCGGCTTAAACAAAAGTTAGGACATTAAATCAAAAGATCTAGGAATTAGGAGATTTAGGCAGTCAATCAAAGATTCGAGATTTGAATTGTGTTTTGAGGATTGAAATCGAGATAGAATTCAAGAGAATTTCACTATCATCAAAAGTCTACTTTGGTCAAAGACACAAGATACATATTGGTTTCAATATTAGAGTAAAAGACTGCGGACAGTTGAAAGAATTAAAATTGAGGCAAACTTTCATTGGCTTCTTATTTCATTATTATTCTGTTGATATTAGAATTTCTTGATCCCTTTATTCTGAACACATTTGTTTC
>JASKGM010016210.1:19616-33059 GCA_034509205.1 Ceratonia siliqua
TCATTGGCTTCTTATTTCATTATTATTCTGTTGATATTAGAATTTCTTGATCCCTTTATTCTGAACACATTTGTTTCAATAAATGGATATTTATTCATTTAATAGATTTCTTTCTTTTACATGTTCTATGGATAAGATCTGAGTGGATTAAATGTTACCCTATAGTGTTTGGTTGTTAATATGCTTTGTATTACAGGATCTAAGAACGATCTACCTAATATAATATGTCTTAAGTATTGAGTGGTTCATGAAGAATAAAGGTCAGGGTTTATTTTGGAAGAAAACAAAAGAAAATGACTCTTGTCAATCAGTTGGGTAAATAATTTGGAAAGACTGGAGAATGGCTACCACTGAGAGGGAGCATTTTATTTGATCCCTTCTTGGAGGTGCAAGGTACATTTCAAATACTTACCTTGCTCTTCTCAATATCATGTGGTTCATCCCCTGTTGTGCTGTAAAATTTGTGGTGACATATAGTTTCATCTCATACTATCATTAAATGCATTATTGACATAGTTAGTGCGCATCTTATAAATTTGAAATGCATGGTGAGTAAGTCATTTCCACACCTAGTCATTTGGATAAGTGGTTGGTACTTGGTTTTATCCAGTATCATTCTTAAATTTGTTTGGTACTTTAGATCGATTCTGTACTATTTTCAAATTCACTTAGTATGGCAAATTCACTCTATACTAGTTTCTCAAATCAGCTTAGTGCATGATTCATTTTATACTACTTTCAAATCGATCTAGTATCACCATACTAGTTTTTCAAATCAGCTTGGTACATGATTCATCTTCATACTATTCTCAAATTTGCTTAGTATGTGAATTCGCTCCATACTATTTTTTCAAATCAACTTGATGTTTCGATTCATTGCAGGCTAGATTCTTTAAACTCATTGGGTATGTTGATTGTTCTTTACCAATTTCAAATTCATTTAACATGATTGAGTTATTCCATACTAAACTTTCAAATTCATTTAGCATGAGTTATTCCATGTTTCATTTAGTGTGATTGAGTTATTCGATGCTTCATTTAGTTTGATTGAGAGTTATTCTATACTAGATTTCTCAAATTCATTTAGCATGATTAAGTTACTCCATGCTTCATTTAGTATGATTGAGTTATTCCATACTAAATTCCCAAATTCATTTAGCATGATTGAGTTATTCCATCCTTCATTTAGTATGATTGAGTTATTCCATACTAAATGTCCATGATTCATTTAGCGTGATTGAGTTATTCCATGTTTCATTTAGTATGATCGAGTTATTCCATGTTTCATTTAGCATGATTGAGTTATTCCATACTAAATTTCCAAATTCATTTAGCATGATTGAGTTACTCCATGCTTCATTTGGTAAGATTGAGTTTTTCCATACTAAATTCCCAAATTTGCTGTATACATTGATTCTTCTATATCAGTTTCAAATTTACTTGGTATGATTGATTTATTCAATCATAAATTTCTGAAATTCATCGAGTAAATGTATTCACTTTGTACTACTTTCTAATTTTCTAGGATGATAATTTTTTCCTTCAAATTATTCTTCGGCTTCATGCGGTGATTCCCTTGTTGATTTGCAAAATGTTATTCACTGATTTTGAAAATTTCTAGCTTCGTGTGGTTATGTCCTTGCTAATTTTAAAATCTTTCTTTCTAGCTTTACATGGCAATTCCCATGTCAGATTCAATCTCTTTTTAGCTTCACGCGGCGATTCCTTTATGGATTTATGAAATGCTCTTCGCTGATTTTGAAAATTTCTAGCTTCGTATAGCTATGCTCTTATTGATTTTCAAAATTTTCTTTCTAGTGTCATGTGGTATTCACTCTTATAATTTTTGCTGGTTGAATTTTTCCCTAGACAATATATGTGTTTTTATCTTTACTTGTTCTTTATCGGTAAAACTAAAAAAATCTTTGGTTTCTTCATTTTCACCCATCAAAAAGCAAGCAAAGAAGGACAACTGTAAACCTCATATTTTGATTTTCACCAGATTCTTTTTATTATTATTTTCATTGATTTTAAATGCACAAAAAAAATTTTATTATTAAGAAGGCATAAAAAAAATTGAAATGACTAAAATCCAAAACAAAAAAATATAAAATATAAAGTATAAAGCCAAAAAATAAATAGGATTGCATTATTTTAATTTTAGTTGAAAATTAGAAAATGCAAAAGAAAAATTAGGAATACAAAATAAAATGCAAATGAATGTTTCTTAACCCAATTTCATAATTCACCAAAAGCTCAAACCATCTCCTATTTTTGGACCAACAAAACCAGCCTACAAAAGCCCATCCCTTTCCACTTAACCCATTAGCCTTAGTCTAGACCCACCTAAGTATTTGACCTAATTCATGCAAATAATCTGACCCACTCCTCTATAACTTGCCCGTCTTTTTTTCCTTTCCCATCCCCTAGCTCTAATCATCACTCCTTCTCTTCAGTAAGCAATTGTAGCCATGACATTCAGTTCTGTCATTCACATTGCAGCCACCCCAAATCTTCAACCAATTTTGCCTTCTACCATCAAAGGGGAAACCCCAAATCTACCTATTTCTATGCTTCATCTGACACTGTGACTAGAGAGATTTGATGGGAGGAATTGATTTAGTTTGCTTGCCATAAAAGGACACCGAGGAGAGCAAAAAAGGAAATTTGAGAGATTTGATTATTTATTTTCGTTTGAATCACACCGTGGGGAATGGATTTGATTCAAGGAGCTTGATTATGATCTTTGACTATAAAATTGAGGAATCAAAGAATGTGAAAGGGGGAAAACCGAGAGTTAGGGGTGCTTTTGAAATTGCAAAATCCGTAGCTAGGTATTTCTATTCCATTGGTATATATTCTTATGATTTTCAACGATAGAATATATTGGGGTTTCGGTTTTATTTCAAATTGTTTTACGATGAATTGTTGGCAGAACTCTTTTGAAATTTCTGATGATGAGATTTGTGTTTTCCTCAAATTATAGCAAGTTAATTTTCTTTTCTGAATTCGTGATTCGGTTGTATGGGACAATGTTTTTAGGGATTGGCTTTGATAGGCTTATGATACTATATTGTATTAAATAACCAGTTCTAGTAGGTTTTTGGGAGAGCTTGGTTTGTTCTGTCAAGGATCTCATAAATAGGTTTTAAACATTTAGTTTTCGTGGAGATCATAATGTGATAGGTGGAAGTCTGGGATCTTGGCTCCTATCCTTTTGAAAATGAATTTGAATGGCCTGCTGAAATTCCATGTTTCGACTCAATTTTGGGCATAATTAATAAGAGAGTTTTACCCTTCTTATGAATGGTTAGTTTTGGTTGAGGTTGTAGTTCATTTCATCTAATGCTCTTGTTATGATAATATTTTGATCTCTCCTCTTGTTGAAACCCCAATGGAATTTGAAACTAAGGTAATGCAGATTTTGAACCAAGTTGATATTGAGTTGGTCAGTGTTCATTCTCCTTGATTCTTTAAAAAATGGTCTTTTAAGTCAAACAATTCAAATAGTCTTAATCGAATTATTTTCATAGGAGTGTTCTTTGAGTCATGTCTGTTTCCATAGTTTAAATTCGTATTAGCCTAAGATGATTGATATTGCTGTGAGCTTAATTGCTATACATCAGAATTATGGCTCTTGATGGGATTTATTAATTTTGGGGAATTAGTAAATCCCATCAAGAGGCCTATGCTCCCACATAGTACTATTTTTTTTTAGGTTGTGAGTGGAGGTCAATTCTCCTACACTGTTATGCTTTCTCAGGCTGTGAGTGGACGACAATTCTCCCATATTGACTTACATTCTGGGGCTATGAGTAGAGTTTTATGCTTCACATTGTTTTATTTTCTTAGGCTGCAAGTAGGGTTTTATGCTTTCATGCTGACCTGCTTTCTTGGACCATGAGTGGAGGTCTACTCTCCCATATTGTCTGAAATTCACTCTAAGGGAGAAATCACATATCCCACCTAATCAAATTCCTCAGTTATTTTCGAACTACGTGGACCTTGATCCCTTAGGAGTACGTAGGCACATACTTAGTAAGACAGGTATAGTTACTTCATCTCTTATCTTTTTTCATCATATTAATAAAAAAAGGGTAATTAAGTTATATTAAAATTAAGCATAAGCGATTTTGGGTAACCATATTTGAGATGGAAGTTGTGGGGTGCCTAATACCTTCTCCACATGTAATCAGACTCTTGAATCATTCATCTGATTTCAAGGACTAGTATATATATATTTTGGGATCCCAATTATCCTGTTAAATTAATTAGTGGCGATTCTTTTTTTTTTTTTTGTATTTTTTCCTATCGTCTTTTCTAGCTATCACGTTGTGACAACACACAAAAAATTGGATTCCAAATTATTAAAGTTAAAATTCAAATATATGATAGAATAATGTTATTTGTAGATCAGTTTTTTACACATCTCTTACACCTTTATTTTTAATAATTGATATATTATATTATTATTTATCATATATCATCATCATTATTTTATAAATATATCAATAGTTAAAAATAATTATGTAAGAGAGGTATAAAGAAATAATATACAAATAACATTAATACGATAATACATTATATAATGGCCCTAGACAGTCCTTGGTTATAGAACCATTATTTTATTAACAATGTTATTTTCATACCTCCCCTCTCACACTTCTCTCACACCTCCTTTCGCATTTTATTTTATTATTTTCTATCAATTATCTATCAATTACATCTATTTTTTTATATTATATATATAATAAAAATAAAGTGTGAGAGGAATATAAAAAGAAAAAGTGTGAAAATATAATTTTTATTTTAATCGGGTTTAATGTTCATTTTGAACACAAGCTGGACCGTTAACTATTCTTACATTCATAATTTGTTCTAGTGTTCCTATTTTTTCCTTGATGGAGATTTTAGTGAAGTTCAAGTTTGATACTTGAATATTTAAAATATTAAAAATATTAAAAAATTTATCTAAAATAAATAAATATATAAAAACTAACTTTTTTTTGTATTTAATATGTCACAATTCATATAAAGATATTGTTTTTTATTCCATATATATCATTTAAATTTTTATAATTTCATTAACTACGAAAGCAAGCGAATAAATATTCGTAGATAGGAATGTAATGGTTGAGGATGAGATTGAAAAGGAAGGGAAAGAGTGAAGAGATAGAAGGTGATTGATTGGGTATGGCTTGCGTAAGCCAAAGAAGGAGACAGCGTGTCTCTATCTGTACACAAATCGTTGGACCCCTATTTGTGGATAAGCACAACGCTACTATATGTGACACATAAATAAATTTCAGTACTTGATATTTAATTATATATTATCACCAAATAAAAAGAAGATTGAATTACTATTTTTTTTTATCAAAACATTTTTTTTCCTAAATTTTTTTTCCATTATGTATTCAATTATCAGTTTCTTTTTTCAATCTATCATTAATGCTATTAAATAATAATGTAACTAAACTATTCATTATAATTTTACTTGTTTAATCAGCAATAATAGACATTTTTTTAATTTGAAAAATCACAGTTATAATAAAAGATAAGGAGAGAAATGATAAGGCTTAGACATGAGTGTCAATAAGTTAAACAAATTTCTTAATTAATACGAAATATGACAATTTTTGATATATTTAAAATATAATATCATTAATGACGTGATAAGATATATATATATATATATATATATCAAAATGATATATTTATTTAACGGCAATGTATAATATTATGTTATTGGTTTTATATATTGAAAGCAGGATAACATTGACCGCCGGAATATAGATGGATCCAAACAAAAGGAGTCTTAAAAGAAAAAAGAAAATAACAATGGGTTTATAATTTCTGGAAAGGTTTATCTGCTATTGTCTGAAATGGGACCCTATATAGTACACGAAACCTTCTTTGATTTCGATCAAGACCTTTTACTATTTGGATCTGGTACACAAGGATTTCACTTCTTCTCAAGCTTCAATTAATATTCACACAAATTAATGTACACAATATTTAGACGTCATTCCCAACCTCTATATAACTACAAGATGCATGAAATTAAACCTGGAGAAAAAGAATTTAAAAAATGAACAAAAATCTGGGTTTTTCTTGGAATTTTTATAGTAAAAAACCTTTCTAGCTAGCACGACCATTAACATTCTGAGTTAACCTCGGGAATACTCTGTAGCACTGGACTCCATGGCCTATGATGATCTCTGGCGTTTCTTAACCTAACCAGAACTTGTTCTGCAGAAACTTGTCCTTCCTTCTTCTTCATCATCTTCGGCTGCTGCTGCTTCTTCTCTAATCCTCCCACCAACACTTCCAGCTCCCTCTTTGAAAGCTTTATCTTAACCTTCCCATTTGCATCAGAGTAAGCTCTCAAAGTATCCAGAAACTTCTCCTTTTGTACACTCCACGTACTGATGAACTCATGACCTTCATCAAACACCTTTCTCGAGCTCGTCCTCCTCCTATTCTTAGACGTCAAAGAACCCCAGTCCTCCCCGCCCCACTCCATTGACGATGCCGTTCTGCAACAGTTCCCCATCTGTATATTTATGAGTTAAGCTAATTGTGAAGATGGAATGAGAGAGATTTGGAGGGTGGAGAGGCATGGATATTTATAGGTGAGATGAAAGAGAAGTGGGTGTAGGGAAAATTGACCTTTTTGGGTTTGAATTAAAGAATTGGAAATTACTGATAGATCTGATCCCTTTGAAGGGAAGGGCTTGGTTGACCAAATATGATCCTATTCCTACGCCGTGTGAGACCCCACATGAGACTAGATAAAAAATAAAAAAGGTGAGAGAGAGGTGCAATTGATTAGGTCATTTCTGGAAAAGAAGGTGTATGAAATGGAGGAGGAAGGAGCATCTTTGGGTTGAGTGTAAGTGAATGTGAACTTGGATTCGACAAAAGGAATCTTGGACTTGGGGGGATGTTTGCTGTTTGGTTAATTTACCTTTAATTACCCTTTTGATCGTGTCTGCTTGGCTTTGATTCATTAAATATTTACATCCTTAATCTTTTGAAATTTTCTATTATAGGAAAGTGTCTAAAAATTAGGCTTTAGACGTACACTCATTAAATAATATTAGGACAAAATGCATTTACCCACTTTGCTTTTAATTAAAATTTCATTTTTAATCTGTAATGTCTTAAAGTGTTATAAACAAGGGACTAGGATTTCGTTTAATTCCACACCTTTTTGGGTATTAAAGTGTTATAAACAAGAGATAAAAAAAAATTTAGAACAAAATCATACTCTAACAAATAAAAAAATGATATAATTTTTTTTATTAAATATCAAATTAGTTAACTAATAAAATTGATTAATTTGCAAGAATGATGCTTTATTGGTGGAATTTTGAAGAAAAAAAATGAAGAGAGGTAGAGTTTAATTAATTATGTACTCAAACTCTTGTTTTGCTTGTTGAAGTATCATTTTCGTAATCATTAAAATGTTGGGATCACATAGAAACACCAACGATAAATAATATTATTGATATATAATTTGAAGGCCATAGGAAGATAAAGATATTTGAAGAAATTGTATCTGCTCACCTAGATCTTTATTCCTCGTTGTAATTTTTCCTTTAATCTTTTAATTTTTACTATGTTTTTAAAATTTTTCTGTCTCATTACAACTTGTTCTCAATCAAAGAATAAATAATGAAATAATTAATTAAGGAATAAAAAAGATTAAAGAGTAAATTGTAATTGGAGACAAAGGTTAAGATAAATAAATGTGATTTTTCAAAATTATTATTGAAACTCGACTATACTTGCTGGTGTATATCCACATAAAGTTAACAACTTTGAAAATTGTTCATTTATAAATTGTTAAAATTTAAGAAAGAATTATTTATATGTTAAATTTTTTATGATAATAATATTTAATTGAAAACTGTAATAGTAAAAATATTATCTGTACATAAATGGATCGTGGATGTTCAAGCTGGATACAGCTGTAGATCACTGGGGTTGGTCGGTTGTCTACACGTAAAGGAGACACAGTATTTGAAGCTGCTTAGGAAGGTGAATTCTTTAACTACCTATATAAAAAATATTACAACAATTAAATTATTCACATCATCCATGATTTTATCAATTGCATCAGCTACCGACAGAGGTTTCTATTTTCTCTTTTTAATTTAAAAATGTCAATCATTCAGAAAGAAAAGAGAACATAATTTATACCTTAATTTTATTAACAAACTTGTGTAATTTATGAATTTTTTTTTAAATTACTAACAAAATATGTACGTTATACGAAACCTGTATTTACAGAAAACCTTGTATAATTTGCCCAAAAAATTAATAAAACTTATTAAAAGAATGATTAACAAAAAGTGTAAATATATACAAAATAAATTTTTAAATAAATTTTTTTAATACATGATAATAAATTATATACGAGCTATATTTTAAGAAGGTTAGGTGCAATTTACCTTATGTAAATTACGAAACCACTAATTTAATCATTGTTTCCTAGAGTTTGAATTAGTAACTAAGTTTGCAATATTACATTTCTTATATGAGTTATGTCAATTAATTTTACAGATTTTTTTTTTTATATATTGGTGTAAGTTACACATAAAAGATAATTAAAATTTCTTCTTCTGATCATTGTGAAAACGAAATTCGAACTCAAATTCTTACATCCACTTAAAAATAAAAATACTAATTGAACTAACTTACACTTTCTGCTTCACAAAGCTAAATACTTGAACAAACTCTCTCAATCAATGGAGCTGTCATATTTAATGCAATTGAAGAATTTCTTCCCGTAATTTCAAAAGAAAACAAGCGCTTACCTATCTCTGTGTCTCTCAAAGTCACTACTTCGTTAATTTGACTTTTTTTCAATAAAAATTTGAGGAATATCTATTTTGTTTCCTCAGTTTCGAAGAAAAATGAAACTAAAACTGATAGGTCTTCAATGTTGAAAGACTCTACAGAGAAACCTCTAGAAGAAAAGGGAAAGGAGAGGAAATATTTCTGATTTATTCTGCAACTCATCCTTACAAGTCCTTAGGCCCTGTTTGAAATGTATTTATAAAACTATTTTTTTATTTTTGTTGTTTTATGAAAACAAAAACATCTATTTAGAAAGTTGTGTTTGATAAGTTGTTTTTAAAAATTATTTTTAAAAATAATGACTAGAAAATAATTTTTTTTTGACTTATTTTTATCTTCTGTTTTTTTAAAAACACGAAAAACAACTGATAAAAAATATTTTTATCCAAAACAAAATTTTTATTTTTTATAATTATTCTCAAACACTATTTTAAAAAGCAATAAAATAAAACCGTTCCAAATATATCCTTATATTCTTATACAGGATCGTTACTAACTACCTTCCTACAATTCCGGTAAGTAAAGCACAAGTAAGCTAATCTATTACACATAGTCGTCCAAGTGTCTTGGTTTCATATGCTCTCTTTTTGGTCTGGAACTTCCTTCTTCTTCCTCGTTGACCTCTGCAATTCCTGCTTCCGGTGACTGTAACTGTTTTCCGTTCATAACAGTAACACATCATTTATACAATATTTAATAAACATAAGTTATGTGTAAATTTTAAATAAGGTTTAATTAATGATGCATTATGGTATTCAGATAAGATCTATTTTACCTCATTTAAAATGCACCCATAACTTATATTTAGTAGATATTATAGAATAACATGATACAATGTATGTATATAAGAATTTCTTTTGTTTCTAATCTCTGGATCACCTCCGAATTATTTTAGAGATTTTTCAAATTATAAGTTCCATTTTGATCAATCAGAAATCAATTTTTTTTAAAAAAATTAATTATGATTTTGGGAAATCCTATATTACTACCATTTTACAGAACATGATACGGAGTGAACATGATTTAACTTTCACGATATCATTTCTGCTCAATTTCCAATTGGGAATGTTGTTTTCATGACCTACTTTGCATTTGGCATGATATCATTTTCACAAAAGACTTCAAAATTATTATTTCTTATGAGCATCAAATTTTTACTTGATATTTTATGGTACAAAATTCTCAAATAGTGTGCACTTACTTTTTTTTTTTGTATGCTTCATAAAAATAAAAGATTATAAAAAGTGGTTATTGTATTATAAAAAAGTTATTGTTATAAATATATCATAATAACTATTTTTTTTATAACACTAAGCATTTTTTATAAAGAGCAACAAAAGTGCATGACACCATTTGGAAATTTGGTTTCCTAATGAACACCAAATAATAATTTTTCCTGTAATTTTTAGAGATTTTGTTTGATTTAAAGTTTTTATTTTTTATATCTGATTTTAAAATTAAATTTATTTATAAATGATAAATGATATACTATATATCTTATCGTACTGCTATTTCTTTCTCTTTCTTATAGAAACAAAATATGAGTTGAACTTCCAATTTGCAGTGGGGGAAGAGGTAAAATTGTGTTTGGGCGATTAGTTTTTCCTCATTGGACTCTTTCTTAAAAGTACGATTTTCATGTGAGATTACATAATTCTCATTAGTTTATAGATATGATGTTTTGCTTTTGACCACATAGAAACCCTATTGAAGACATTGAACCTCAACTCTCTTCTCACTTTCATTTTTGTTTTTGTTTTCCTTCTTCATGGATATTTTAGTTTAAGGTAAATTTTGATACGTAAATATTTAAACTTTTTAATATTTAAAAATTTATCTATAAATTATTAAAATCAAAATTTAAAATTGTATTTAATATGTCAAAATTCATATAAAATGTAATGGTTAAGGATGAGATTAAAAAGGATGGCAAATAGTGAATAAAGAGGAGATTGATTGGGTATATATGTTTTGCGTAAGCCAAGGAAAGAGAGAGAACGTCTCTATCATTACACAAACCATTGGTATCGACCTCCATTTGCGGATAAGCATCGCCCGGTCAATTATCCGCGCGCAGCCACAACTCTTTTATTTAATTCATTTTATGTTCAAAATAAATCTTAAAATTTATACAAGTCAATTCAAATTTATTATTTAAATTATATTTTTAAAATGATAAAATTTAGTTAAATTATAAAATTTAGGAAAAAATTTATCATGCCCTTTTAAATTATGACGTTTTTACAAATAATTATCATGAACTATAAAATTACATAAATAAGAACCTTAACCTATAATAAATCTTAAAAACAACTCTTCCATTTCGTTTTTGTTAAAAATTTAACAAAGATTCAGCCACATGTTATACTCACGTGATTTCTTAAAAAAAGTAAAATATTACCAGCCTAATAATTATTTATCTATTTGATTTTTTGAATACCATTTTTATTCAAATTTATTATTTAAATTTTAAAATAATAAATTTTAGTTAAATTATAAATTTTAGGAAAAAATGTATCATGCCCTTTTAAATTATGATGTTTTTACAAATAGTTACCATGAACTATAAAATCACGTAAGTAAGAACCTTAACCTATAATAAATCTTAAAAACAACTCTTCCATTTCGTTTTTGTTAAAAATTTAACAAAGATTCAGCCACATGTTATACTCACGTGATTTCTTAGAAAAAGTAAAATATTACTAGCCTAGTAATTATTTATTTTCCTATTTAATATTTTTAATATGAATACATTTTTATTTAGAAAAATATTATTTTCTTTATATTTTTAATACTTATGTTGATTGGGGCTAATAATATATCATCATTTGTCTAGACAACTATGTGATTATCACGTGTGATTGAATATCTATTATATATATTTTTTAAAAAAGGAATCAAACAGTCGTTAATATTTGTTATAATTAAGAATCTTATTTCTGGATTTTATAGTTTTATGGCTATATACAAAAAAAGTTATAATTCAAGAGGGTATGGTATTTTTTCCTAAATTTTATAATAATATCATTTAATATTAATTAATATGTTAAGGACCTAAAATATCTCTAATTTTTTAATTTATAATAATAGAGTTATAACTTGACAACATGGTAAATAATGAGCTCTTCATTTAACTTTAAGGATTGACCTAGTAAATAAAAAGGGGTACTTAATCTCGCTTAACACATATTATTTATACCCCTCATTATTATACCACAGTTAAAATGTCACGCCCCACTTTAGAGTACCTGATCGGCGTAAGAAATTACCTTTCAAGTAATTACCTACTAGCTTAAAATACTCATTGAAATTAATATCATTAACACTCAACTTTAAATGAATAATAAAAGTTAAATATATTTTCATAAAAGTTTTTAAGTCAATAATTTAATAAAAATTTCAGCAAAGTTTCCCCTGAAATATGGACTATCATAGGGTACAAATCTGTTCAAAAATAAGGTGGATAGGGCCACCATCAATCAGAAGCCTAAGTAGCTTAAACAGAAAATAATAAATGGGTCAAACATGAACTGTATCTACAACTATGTAATTACCATTTACAGACTAAGACCCTTATTCAAAAAATGCAAATGAATTCAACCTATCTAACAATGTCCACTATCGACTAAAATACTCAACTTTTACTCATAGTGTTGCCTACAAATTTAATCAGCCAGTTCAAAGGGAGCAGACAGAGCCGAAGAAATATCACCATTGATCTGATCTGAAAAATGCTAAAATTTGAGGGGTGAGTCCATCCACTTAGTGAACAAAAAATCAGACTTACCAATTAATATATGAACTACTAAAATACTCAACTTTTACTCATAGTGTTGCCTACCAATTTAATCAGCTAGTTCAAAGGGAGCAGACAGAGCCGAAGAAATATCACCACTGATCTGATATGAAAAATGCTAAAATTTGAGGGGTGAGTCCATCCACTCAGTGAACAAAAAATCAGACTTGCCAATTAATACATGAACTCCTAGGTGTAAAGTGCATTATCAGTTAAATCGTGTGGAAACCTCATTTTAGTACTTAAAGAAATAATTTCACTATAATATACATCTAATGCACCTTACATATGGGAAGTAAAATAATTTATATCTCACAATCATATTACAATAATATTTAGTAATGCGAAATTTAAGGAGATATTATGTCAAGAAATATTTCAATAAAAATATAATTTCCTAGGATCCATAACAATTTAAGGGGAGAACCCAAACTGAGAAAACAGTATTCCCGCTCTAGAAAATAAAACTCAACTGGAGGGTTGCCTGATCCTCACCTTCAGAAACTGCACTCACTGAAGGAAAATACTAAATTTCCTGTTTCCTTCCGGAGCATTCTCATCTGGAGGAAACCATTCATAATAAAACTTAATCTTCTGCCAGGAATTGCACTCACTGACAGAAGTACCCTTTTATCAGGAACTACCCTCAACTGATAAAGGTTGTGACCTAGGTGCACCTAGTTGTTCTACCACCACTCTACTACGGATCACAGAATACAGTTCTAAATCACTTTCATAAATCTCATACCACTTATGCTTTCCCATAATCATTATGAGAAACA
>JASKGM010016240.1:0-33037 GCA_034509205.1 Ceratonia siliqua
AGGGTAACCGTCCTTAGGGACGGACGTTGTAGGGTGCCTAACACCTTCCCTACGCGTAATTAGACTCCCGAATCCTTGCTCTGGTTTCAAGGGCCAGTTCTTTCTTTATTTTTTAGGATCCCAATTATCCTTCTAATTAATTGGTGGCGACTCCTATTTTTTATGCGTTTTTCCTCAAGCGCCCTAAAGTCATAAAGCGATGGCTTTTTCACCGGCCGTCATGTTGTGACATGTAGGAATGTTCGAAACTCTAGGCAGCTTAGATGTTCTTATAAAAATAAAGTTCAAATAAATGTTTTTCTTCTTTTGTGTAAGAGCCTAAGAGGGATCAATAAATAAAGTTTTTTTTAATGATCTTAAAGACGCCTCCACAATGATAAGAGAATAATTTTTTTTAAATTTGTAATGCACTGATTCAAGATGAACGAGCTGGGGAGTTTAAAAAGATGAACCAAGACCCCGTGGATATTTCAAAAAGAATGACGGGGTGGACTCTGAAAACAAAAACCCAAATTTTCTACCCCCAACTCGGAATCTATTGGGTAAATGATATAAACATGTTTTGTGAAAGAGCTAAAGGCTCTTTCGGTATCTGATACTCAAGTGCCAAGTGGAATATAACAAATTCAACAGGGGTGGCCACATGTGTATTTTAAAAGCTAAAGCTACCAACAACTACCTTGAAAGTTGTGTTGCCTTCACATCATGGTCATCCGAGAATTTCTGGTACAAATAACCTCCATTGTAGACAATGGGAAGAATCCTTATGAGGAGCAGAGAATGGGCCTGAGAATTTGATTGTCATAAGCATGACTTAGGATTTCAAACTCTAACACACACAATATACATTAATCTACAGTTAAAAAAAAAAAAGTGAAATATAGTAATTAAATGATGAATCTCATATATTATATTTTTCTTTACTTATAACATAATAATATCTCACATGCATGAGATTATATCCAAATCGACAAGAATGGAGCAACAAGTTGTTAGAGTTGCTTATCATCCAATCCAGGTAGAGCGATGCAATCCCAAAGGTTTGGCCTTAGTTGATAGTGCCAATACTGTGGAGGTAAAGTGCAGGCAATTGAACAAAATGGTATATCTCTCGGCAGAATAATGATGGGTTTCCAATTCAAACCCAAAAGGCTTGCCATAATTATGGTGCATGATAGTCGACTAGCCAAAAGAAAAAAGAATTTTTTGTTTTACTTTTATATATGACAACACAAATGAATGAACTAAATATTTTGTTCTCATAATATAATTATATATTATGAATGCGTCCAACTCTTGATGACATTTTTGTGAAGGCAAAGGCCCTTGCATCTTCATGAGGACCCAAAACTCTGCATAACCTACGCTCATCAGTACGTGGATGCTTATCCTTTGAGCTCAGTTTTTTAATTCTGATGTTGTTCACCACCTGACTGAGTGCTTTGTTGGGCTGAGGCATCTTTCTTGTCTTATTCCTGAAGTCTTTTCATTATAAAATTTTCACCTATCCTTAGCACGAAAAAATAAAACCCATCTCTTTTTTATTTTAAACTTCGACCGTTAATTCCATAATATACTTAGAGTTGCTCTCTTTTGTGCATAACTAAGAGTAATCACTATAAATTAGCCATTACATATGGACAAAGTTTTCGCAATTAAGAGTTCATTCTCTGGGTACTAGCATTTACGAAAAAAAAGTTTAATACTCATAAAAGTTTGATATTTTTATTGTCAAATTTGTGTACCTTTACAAAAAAAAAAGTTTAATATTATCAAAAATTTAATATTATCATTATCGAATTTGCTTTATGTAATACTTTTTTTTACTTAAAAGTGTCATATGACACAATTCAACAAAAATAGTACTAAACTTTTAATAATGCCAAAAATGAGCTCTTAAATGACAACTTGTGTGTTTTAGGCCAATAAAGATGTTTGTTAAAAAAAAGTTGCTCTAGAGACCTTGTAGAGTTGTAAGGTCTGATTGAGTGCTTGGCTCAGGAGGCATCTTAATTTTCAAATCTGACAGGTGCAAATTAACTATGATTAGTAGTTGCATTTATACGAAGTGGACGATAAAATATCAGATAAAGATGCACTTTTTCAGTTGAAAGGGAAGGTTGGTGGAATGATTCTTTTTTTGTTTTTTAAAAATTTTAATTTAAAAAACAAAAATTTTTATATTTGTACACATTTTTTAAAAATTATTTTTAAAAAACTAAAATTCTCAAAAACGATTTTTGGTCAACTTTTTCATCAAAACATTCTTATGGGGTGAGGGTATTTTTAGATTTTCATGAACATGAAAAATTTTTTAAATATAAAAAATTTATTTTACCCTTATCTCATGCATATACATTTTTTAGTTATTATATATTATAAATATTAAAATATTTTAAAATTATTTAATAAAATAAATATTATATATTAAAATTATTAGAAGAATAAAAATTTTTATATATAAATAAAATATATATAAAATAAATATAAATAAATAAAATAGACAAAGAAATAATGGATAAAAAAATTTATATTAATTATTATAAATATAAACAAATTTTTTATAATTTAATAAAACAAATATTATTTATATTAAAATTAATAGAATAATATATATAATAAATAAATAAAATAGATAAAGAAGCTTATATTAATTATTATAAATATAAATTTTTTTTAAAATAATAAAATAAATATGATTTATATTAAAATTATTAAAATAATAATAAATTATATAATAATATAAATTAACTTATATTTATCATTTATTAATTATTATATATGAAAAAATAAGTATAAAAAATAAATAATTATTTAAGAGTATTTTTATAAAAAATATTAATATTTTTAAGAAAGTTATACTTAAACTAAATATAAAAATAAAATATTTTAATTAATATTCTCATAAATATTTAAAGCCAACTAAACGTATTTTATATCATTCCTAAGAATCATAATTCTAAAAAAATATAGTTTCTAAAAAATATAATTTTTAAAAATAAAAAAAAACTCTCAATATCAAACGCTCCGTACAATAATGGTTAGCAAGAGGCTAAGAGCCTATCCACTATTCTGCAAAAATAAATGATAGAAAGACCAAGACAAGAGGAGTTGACACCTTCAAGGCAACTGATATTAATATTATATGCCATTTCTGCCTCTGGTTCCCTTGCTTTCTACCATATAGATTAATTTAAAAGCCAAAACTTTAGCACCATCCCTTGTTCCACTATCATATGAAGCAGTTATCGATTCATTTCTATCTTGTCTTTGATAAGTTAAGGTGATATAGTTATGATGATCTACGATATTATACACTTACAACCAGCTGATAGCAGCTACAGTTTTTTCTTCTTCTTTTATTTAGTGTATATTACTACAAATGAAAATTAAAGAAATAAATGAGAACAGTAATTTTTTATTTTATTAAATATTATAAAAAAATGAGTGACAAGCCAAATCTAATATATGATGGAGAGTTATCTTCAATAAATAACTCTTGAATTTAACTCATATATCAAGTTTGATATGTGAGTAGGATAAGAACAAATTATATGTTAGATAAGAAGACAAATTTTTAGTGAGTAAATAAGTAGACAAAAAAATTAAAAGTTGAATAAACAATTAAAAATTTTATTATTTTAGAATTAGAATTATATTTTTTTATTAAAATAATTTTATATATGCAATTTAAATTCATAAATAATCTTTAATAAGTGCCTTAGTAAGAATAACCCAAGAAAATATATTCTCGTAAAAAAAAAAAGGAGAGAGAGAATAATTATGTGTAGACAGCCACAGCCTACTTGGTCGACAGGTGTCCATGATAGGCAATACTTCATCGACAGGTGTCCCCACAACTGGTAGTTAGAACCTTTCTGTTCTGCCTTTTCTCACTGATGCTCCCGAGGCCTAATAAGCCTGTAGATCCTATCTAGGAATAACAAAAAGGGCATCACTATGTGTAAAGGTCCCATTTGCTTTAAAGAGTCTGATTGGCCCACTTGCTCTTTGAGCTGCGTCAGCCATGACCGCATTCACAGTTATGATTAGGCAAACACTCTCAAACGACCGCATTCACAGTTATGAATTTTAAAATTTCGTTTTTCATACCTTTTTTTCTCTCATAAATCTCTAATTTAATTTTTTCTTAATGTTCTTATTCTTCTCTCTATTAGTGTGAACAAGATGAACTTTATTAAATTTTAAATTATTACATTCATAATAATGAACTTTATTAATATAATTAACTGATATTTTTAAAAATTCTTATTAGAAGTAAAAAATTCAATTCACTATTTTATAATAAATTTTGTATAATATCACTAAAGTAGTAACAGTCTTCACTCTTCACACTGCTTATAGCCACTTATGAAAAACGAAAATTAAATAAGGTTTCCATTGGTAAGTCATATAGGATAAGTTTAGATAGTATAAATAAAAATAAATAGTATTTAATAAGTTATTGTAATATCATATATTTGTTACAATATTATATAATATGTAAAATTATATAAAATAATTAATTTATATAATTATTATAAAAATAATGTTTTAATATATAAAAACAACACTAAATTCATGATATAGTACATTGGTAATAGAAATGATGATGATAGTAATAATAGTGTTGGCAGTAGCAATAACAATAGTAATAATGACAGTGCAGTGATGATAAAGTCAGTGATGACAATAATAATAATAGTAATGGCGCTAGTAATAATAATAGTGATATTAAAAATGAAAATAATAATGATAATATATTAATAAATAATGTAAGAAAATTGTATACAAAATTCTTTATTATGGTTTATCCCACCTCCACATAGTCACTTGGTGTATAGATTATGTGATTATCAACATATAAAAAGTCATAATTATATAAGTTTATTAAATTTTTTGTGCACATTAAACGTTATATAAAATAAAATTATATAAAATTATATTATTATGTCTAATCTCATATCAAACCAAACCACAAGCTTAATTACTTTAAAATATATTGTAATGGCCATCATACCTAGATATCAAAAATATTTTAAAATATTTTTCTTATATTAAAAAATGCAATGTTTTATAAAATTGCTAGTTAAAAAATTAAAAACTGGTATTACTATTATTTAAATAATATAATTAACAAATTAGTCTGGAATGTAATAAAATGGGGGTTGTGTTTCACGAAGCCGATCGAGTCGAGTGACTTTATGCGTTCTAAGATGAAACAGCGATTAACGCCAGAAGCAGTTTGGGGAGAATCCGAAATGCTGGAAATTAATTAATTAATTAATTAATACAAAAAAATCATGGACAGTCCAGGCCAAAATATAAAGATAAACACACCACTTGATTAATTACGTGTTAGATTAAGGTGTCCCAACGCTACTATCCTCACAATTACTTATTTAATTCCCTAATCGCTCCTGATATTTTTCACGAACTCAAATTCATACCTACCTTTCTCCTGCTCTCTCTCTCTCTCTCTCTCTCTCTCTCTCTCTGTATACAGGCTCTATTAGTTTGAGTTCTCCGAAGCAGATCTCCTTTTCAATCTTCCATTCTTCATTTCCTCTGTTCTCTACGATTCCTCCATCGATTCCGATTCTCAGCTTCCCGGTGAGAACTGCGATTCTATCTGCGAAGCTTGTTTTTGAGCTGCATTCATGCTCGAAGCTTGGTTGTTTACCTACTCACAGCTTCCATGGCTATATAACCTAGACACTGCGTATTACGGGAGGTCTTAGCTCAGATGTTTTCATCTTTAAATCTGTTTGGTTGTCGAGAAACTGTGGGAAGAGAAAAAGAAAAAAAGACGAAGAAAACTGGTATTCTTATAATGGAGACATGACTGCCCTAACTATTGTAAGATTTCTCTTTGTACTACATGGAGATGCTTTCTAGTGATTAAACGAATTGTTTTATTTTGCTTTCAATATCATCGAAGTATCATATTCTGCTTCTTCGTCTTGTTCACTTATCTTTGTATTTTTCATATTATCTAAGTTACTTCGACATTGCTTTTACAGGAAGAGTGGACCACTTTGGACAGAGATGGTCGTTCGGATCTCAGGTAAGAACTATTAGTATAATTCCTTTTTATTTTGTTAGCCATGCTTTTTTTTCTATTTTCTTTTGCCCGGTTAAGTACAGTCTTTAGTACTTTTTTGGTTCACTGCATTGATTATTTCAAATAAACGTAAACTTTATCCTGTTGAATACGCTTCCTTTTGTTTTCTCTCTCTGAATGCCATTTATTCTTCCCGCCGAGATGTTAACTATGTCGGGCCATACTCCTTTCAGTCTTAAACGAGTTAATAATAAAATGACCTTTATTTATGGAGTCTCAGTACCGAGGCTATAGACTAGTTAAAGATTTACCTGTAGTTCCTTAAACAGTGAACATAGAATCATAAAGTTTTATTGCTTCTTTATAATGGTGTTCAATAAATACGTTGTCTTCAATTAAGTTAAATATGCTGTCTTTTTATTGCTTATGGATCAATAAAATTCAAACAATAAAAGGTAGACCTGATGAACTACTGTGGATGCTAATTCTGATACCGTACGTAAAATTTTCTTTGATGTTATGAGACCAATAATATTAGCCTTTGGACTCCTAATAGGATGATTTTCTTATTCTCTTCTAGCAAGTTGCGGTTTGCCATCAAGGGATAAGTTGTGCATCCTCCCTCACACTTTTACACATATTCACAATGTAACATTTCCTGTCAATAGTTAGAAGAATCTAATAGGATATATAAGGTGCATAGAAAATTTTGATGTTAGATGCTCTTAGATTAAATTGCTGTGATTTTTACAGCAGGAGAGACTACACCACGCTAATTTCCATAATTGCCTGCAAGATTCTTTTTTGGAGCTGCTTGTTTGGGTTGGATACTTACTCCAGGAAACCTAATGAAATGTTGACATGTACTAGTTAGCTGATTGTTTGCTAGACTATGCTTGATGTATTATGTGGTAGTTTAAATATTTTGTTGTTTGGAAATGTTGACATGTATTAGTTAGCTGATTGTTTGCTAGACTATGCTTGTTGTAGTAAGTGGTAGTTTAAATATTGTGTTGCTTGGTATTTTTACTGTTTGGCATTGACTGGATGAAAAATTGGACTCAAGGAAACGTCATGACTCCATGACTTAAAAGGTAAAGAGAGCTTCTCTTACTAGGTCTTGAACTCTTGATGAATTGTTGCTTTAGTTCTTCTGTTGCCTTTCTTCAGAATTTATGAATTTTATGAATCTTAGAATTTAGGTTTTTTATTTTCTGATGGTGCTACTTCATATATACAGAATGTATATACAGGTTGCATTCTTGGTGCTTTCTGATTAATTTTTGCTTATAAAAATATTTCTATACTGTATTAGTAATATAAGAAATAATATTTGGTTTCAAGTATTAAATGCATGTGAAAATGTCCTAAAACTTGAATTTTGTATGATGATAACCTATTAGGCTGTGAGGAAGCTGCTCTCTTGATGTTTATAAATTTTCTTGTAATAATTTATTCAGGGGCTTTGATAAAAGTTGATTTACCACTTAAAAAAAGGTCTAAAGTTGAAACTTGCTGATGTATTCACCTGTCCTTTTAGGTCAGTTGACTTAAGTGTTGCATATGATTGATTGCTTTCAATTTATGAAATGCTAAGTTGCGTAGGGCAATGGTACTCATAGTGGCAGCTGATGATTTTGTTAGTGTCAAGAATCTCTAGGTAAAATGTTTTTCTGGCTCACACTTGCTAATTTAAGTTGGGAATTTCAAGCTTAAAATTCTTTTTCTAGCATGGGTTATAAGATTATTTAAAGGGAAAAGATCTCAATTTAAACTGTTAGGTTTTTATTTACTATGGACTCTTGACTTTTAATGTTTGAAATTACTTCTCTTGTCCTACATTTAGTCCCTCATAATGCATGGTCAGAATATATAGAGGGTTTTCACTATTTTGAATGTAAAAATACAGTGACTATTGTTCACATATCAAATTCATTTTCCATATAACAAAACATAGGTGCAAGTACAGGAAAATCAAAGATATTTTTTGGGCCTTATCACATAACTGGATGATCTTCAGACCCTTGGTTTTGAGTTATATTCACATTTTTCATTAATGAGTTTTCACTTCCTTAACATTGCCAATGACAGCGCCATTTGTGAGGTGTTCCATTCTTTTGTACACATCCTGCACCCTTAGAGGTGAGGGAGGGATATGGGGATTAAATCGCTTATGCCTTCTTTCTCTCTCTCTCTCTCTATTTGGTAAGTTTGACCCACTAATTTTAATTTTTGACTTTTTCCTATATTCACTAATAAATTGTGGGTGAAAGTTTTTAAAAAAATATTTGGTCTTCCCATATCATTGTCAAATGTCAATTGATGAATATTTAATATTGTTCACTCTTGCCTAGATATAAAAATTCATAGTTAGGGGTGTTGCAGCCAAATATATTCAGGTGATTGCAAAATATTTCGAGGAGTCTTTTGATCATGATGGGGCATAGGTTGGGCAGAGTTACGATTTAGGAACTCCTGGCAAAAAGGTTTTCAGTTTAGGAACATTAACAAAAACACAGGTTAGTGTTTAAAAAGTGGTTAATGTGTTATTTACACGTTGACTTAATTAACCAGTCTTTTAGTTAATGTTCCTATAATGGGAATTTTTTCTCCGAGATTTATTAAATCATAATTGTCCCAATTTTTGTTAAGATACAAGAAAAAATATATACGGAAATACAAAAAAAAAAAACAAAGGATTATGACTTATGTGGATAAGATATGTTCTATAAACAAGGCATATAAAGAATAGAGCAAAAACCAAAGAAACAAATTAAAACAGAGGATCTTTCCCATCCCTGTGAATGAGACTCCCTTAAAGAAACCATCTACTGAGCATTAAAAAGTGAGGCCATTAAGATGGTTGGGGAATTATCATTACTGCTTGTGCATGTATTTGCCATTACTGACCAAGTTTCTGGATAAAATATCTTTGTTTTAGCTTTTGTAAAATGGGGATGACTGGCACCTGAACACCCACTGCATCTTGCGTAATCCTCTCTATACTGATTTTTTCTGTTGTCATCAACCTTATATTTTTTCTTATTCTTGACTGAAATCTGGCTGGGTGGACTCTTTTTTTGCAAAGCATGACTGTAATGATCATGCTGATAAAACCTGGGGCATAGAAGATCTCTATTATCATTATACAATTGCTGGAGTTCATGAATTTTAATGACACAATACGTGAATTATATGTTGAATGGGAAAGTGCAAAATTCTTGCATTAGTTTCAACTTTCATGCTAATTCTGCTCATGCACAATCCAATACTTGGTTTGTAACTCTGAGTGGTGGGCGTTCTCAATTCTGCCACTGATCTATTACATATTTATTCACTCTTTTGGCTTTCGTTTCATGACAGAAGTGAAGATTTGGATCTATATAATTCAAATTGTCTGGACATAGGTTTTACCAATAGAGCTAGATTCTATAATACTTGTTTCATTTTTTCCCTGGTTAGCTATTTGATATCTTCAAACTGGGCACATATGGTGACTTGGTTAATTTCTTTTAGGAAAATAATTCTTATACTTTCACCCCTACCTCCTTTTTAAGAAGAATTCATAGCATTAGAGTTTGAGATAACAATAACAGCATGCCCATTTAATGATCAGTTTACTTGTATGATGTAGCTTTGTAGCTGTAATTTAGTGCAAAAATTGCATGTTATGGCTGGGGATGCCTGGCTTCCATCTTAGCCGCCCCAAAAATTTGCTCATCCACTAACAATGTGCTTAAGAACATTGCACTAAAATGTTTTGTCTTCTTAAATCTTCGTGAGTTTTCTTCTTATAATAATATGTAATTGGTTTACTTAATTTGCCACCACTAATTTCTTTGATTGTAAATTGTATTCAAGGTATTATTTCTGCTTAGCCATGACTACAAAAGTCAGATATTCTAAAATGCAAGTCTCATGTAAAGCAGTGACTTCTATTTTTATTATCATACTTTAGTTAAGTAAATATTTAGCTGAGTTCCGTGTATTTCTGTCCCTTATGTTTATATTACCCTCTTGTGTGGTATTAATAGTAGTCTCTTCCTTAAGCTCCTTTTTTTGTATTTATCACATTCTCTGGAATTGTAGTAATGCCTTCTTTCTTTCTCCTCCACTCCCTCCAGTTTCTCTGGGTGGTTGCAGTATTCATAATTTATATTACATTATCCTTTTCAATTCCAAAATAAAAAAAGATGTTTATTCTTGTCTATATGACAAGCTGATGTGCTACCTCTTTTAATGCATCATTGCATCGCGATGGTGAGTTTTAATTTGTTTAAGGTGTAAAAGATATCAAGAAGCACAAGAATGGTGGTTGATACCAGCCATTTTTTGAATTCAAGTGAAAGTTAGGTTGAGAATAAACTAGAAAGCAAATTAAAATTCATAGTTAATTTATTAATGGATTGTTGTTTACAATCTTATGATAAAATATATTTGCCTGCTGCTTCTACCTTTACTCTGGCTGTTTCCTCCCATTTGAGGGGCAATAATAGTTATAAAAACAGTAATGCATTTCACATCTCTGCAGTTTGAAGAATTTCTTAGTTTATTTAGTCCTCACTTTACATATGCTGTGTTCATTGTTTATAACACACATGCTAGAATTGCTTTTGTTAATTTCAAATCTTAGCCAATTTTCTTGAGCTGAATGGTTTGTGGCCTATATGCTGCATCTCAATATAGAAAAGCATAAATTTCAAATCTGAGCCCATTTTCTTGATAGCAATCAAGATACATAACATCTTTTGTAGATGCATCAATGCAGTTGCAATCTGCTGCAGCAATCACAAACAATCTGATATTAACATTCCTGCTATTGTTTCATAATTTAATGACCTACTAGCCATGATTAAGATCATACCCCATCTTTGTAGCTCCCGAAGGTGTCTCGTAGATTTGTTGGTGAGGCTGGCTAAGCTGGAGATTCACGGGCACATGCAAATCCTCTCCTATGCCTAGACCATTGGTGAGAACAGAATTTCTGTTTGTTCCATCTCCATCTCTTGTTCCATAGACCTGAATTAGTGAAATTTCTCTTTTAAATTTCTGAAGAAAGCACTCAACAAGATTATGATGGCTTAAAAATTGGATAATTTGTTTTCCAGATTATTTAAGTTTGTATTTTTGTAATGCTATTTAGACCAATACCTTCTTTTTTAATTCCATGTTTTCTTGACGAATTAGGTTTAACTTCTTATACAGCTCCACATTGTCTTGGCGTATGAGGTCTCCCTGCAGAAAAATAAAATAAATATTTAAGTAATGAAAAATAGTGAAAATCAGCAGTCTTTTGTTTCAGGGCTGACCTTTTGGTTTAGTTCCTCTATTTCATCCATTAAAATTTGGTCCTGCATGAATCAAATCATGCTCATTACTGCATGTCTTGTTACAAAAACAACTATAGTAATGTGAGCTATCTTGAAATATCTTTAATTTCAGAAGTTGAGAGCTGCATTTTGGTTGAGAACGCCAAACCTTTTTCATACGGACACCACGAAGGCTAATTTCCAATTGGCTCTCCAAACTCTGTAATTCTTTGACAGTCAAACCTGAAAGTTCTTCTCCCATCATTTGCCTGTTAATTCATATGAAAAATATGTTTGGATTCTGTTGCAAATCAGGGATTGAATGAAATCCTAGGATTTCTTAGAGCTGTAATTGTAGGACAATTTTTATTTCCAATTATAGGAGATTAGCTGTACATTGATAGCTACCTGACTTCTAGCTGTAAATTAATAGTTTCCTGATTTCTAGGGATTTGTAGGAGGTCATACTTTCCTAGAATAGTCATTTCCTTCTCTATAAAGATTTTGTATTCAATCCGTTTTTGAAATGAAGAAAATAACAGAACCTTTCTTCATGGTGTTAGAGCCTTAGGCTCCGTTATGGGATCAAGGAATTCTACCACACCTTCATTGCCCGAACCACACTACTATTCCCTTGTGTCAAAGTTCTACTCTGATTTTTGATTCAAAACAGAGTATCTAACAATTCTGATTCATCCTTCATTGCTGAAATTCTTTCGACCCCCATAGTCCTGAGTTAACATGTCTTCCACAATTGAGAAAGCTGCTACCGGAAAGGAGATAACAAGAGGAGAACTACAGAGCATTCAATCTGCATACAGATTAAATGGTAAAAACTATATGAAGTGGTCTCAAATGGTTCATGCCTTTCTGAAGGAGAAGGGAAAGTTAAGTCATCTTCTTGGTACTGGGCCCAAGAAGGGAGATCCCAGATATGAAGCTTAAGATGAAGAAGACTCCATGGTCATGTCTTGGCTATGGAATTCCATGCTGCCAGAGATAAGTGACACATTTATGTTTTTATCAACAACTACAGAGATATGGGAAGTTGCTCAACAAACTTATTCTAAGGTAAGGGATGCTGCTCATATCTTTGAGATTAAAAATCTTTGCCACCAAACAAGGAGATCATTCAGTTACAGAGTATGCCAATCTCTTGAAGAATCTACGGCAAAAAATTGATCATTATCGATGCATTGTGATGAAGTGCCGTGAGGACGCAGCCGCATTAAAGAGTTTTATTGAAAAAGATCGAGTTTATGATTTCCTTGTTGGCCTAAATATTGAATTTGATCAGGTGAGAATTCAAATATTCGGAAAACATGATCCGAAATCAAAGACACCAAGCTCCAAGACTACAAACTCAGAAGATGGAAGAATGGAGTCTCGGCCCTCAAGCAAGGATAACATCTAATGTACCTACTGCAAAAAGCCTCGACATACCAAGGAACATTGCTAGAAACTTCATGGAAAACCATATAGCTCTCCGTGGAATAAAGGACCTAAAGGTGGAAAACAACGAAGCCAGGCACATATGACTTAATCTAAGGTAGAGAAGTCTCAGGATACTGTAAATTCCAGTGGGGAATAGTAGAAAGAATTTAAGAAAGAAGACAATGGAAAGCTTAGATCACTCCTTGATTCACTAATGAAATCTACAGGTAATTGTTCCTTGGCAAATGCGGGTAAGCTTCATTCCTTATATGCCTTAAGTGCCACTGGTTCAGTTTTTTCAAACTCTGGATTATTGATTCCGGAGCATCTAACCACATGACCCATTCTTACAAATTCATCACTTACCATGCTAAGGTAAGACATGGCCTTTATTAACTTGAGTTACCCAACGGCCAAGAGAACAATGGGTACAAATCACCTCTTTCATTTCTGACCAATAATTCTCCATTCAATAAAGGCCAAATTTGGCTTCGTCATCTTACACTTGGTTATCTTTCTTTTAGTATTATTAGTGTCATGTTTCCATTTCTATTTAAGAATGTCAATCTAAGTTATTTTCACTGTGATGTTTGTGAATTTGCTAAACATAGTCATGTTTCCTTTCCTCTGAGTAATAAAAGAACTACAGCTCATTTCTCTTTGATACACAATGATATTTGGGGTCCATCTAGAGTTTCCAACATTTCAGGGGCTCACTGGTTTGTCTCATTCATTAATAATTGTACTAAAGTGACATGGATTTATTTGCAAAAACAAAAATATGATATGAGTAACATTTTTCCTATTTTTCATACAATGGCCAAAACCCAATTCAATGTTGGAATTAAGAATTAAGAGGGCGAGAACTGATCATGCTAGAGATTATTTTAACCAATTTTTATCTCTATACTTTCAAAAAGAGGAAATTATTCATGAATCCTCGTGTTTCAATACACCTCAACAAAATAGGATTACCGAAAGAAAAAATAGTCATCTTCTAGCCATTATTGTACTTTTTTGTTTCAAACAAATATCCCAAAAAATTTGTGGGGGAAAGGTACCCTAACTGTAGCTCACCTAATGAATCGCATGCCGTCCCATGTCCTTAATTTCAAAAGCCCAATGGAGGCATTCTATCATTAATGTGTCCCCTAAATTAGATCCTAAGGTTTTCGGGTGTGTTTCCTTTGTTCGTGTCCACTCTCATAGTCAAAGCAAGCTAGTTTATAGAGCTGTCAAGTGTGTCTTTATAGGATATTCACCTACTCATAAAGAATACAAATGTTATAGTCCTACCACTTGTAAAACTTTTGTTTTTGCTAATGTCACATTTGCTTAGCAAGAAAACTATTTTTCCAAACCTTATCTTTAGAGGGAGACATCATCTATGGAAGATAAATATTTGTTTTTGAGAGAACCACCCATATTAGTTAAAACAGCCCCTGTACACATTGACCTCACTGAAATAGAACCTACTGAGTTATCTCCTAATTCTTCTAAAATAAATCCTACCCTTACAAAACCATTGCAGGTATACTAAAGAAGAATAAAGTTTGTGATCCACCCTGTGTAAGTTCAAGAACCTGAATCATCACTTGGAATGGAGGTAAATTCTTCTATTGGATTATCACTTGCTGTCCTTGATTTAGATCTGCCTATAGCCACTAGAAAGGGTGTTAGAAATTGCACAGGAATATCCTTTACACAGAAGTTTTCTTACTCATCTAATATTGTAGCCATCCCACAAACTTTATCTGAGGCACTTAGTAAAGAGGAAAGGAAGCATGCAATGAGAATTGAAATAGAGGCTCTAAAGAAAAACAAAACTTGGGAGTTAGTGGAATTACCAACAGGAAAGATACTCGTAGGGTGCAAAAAGGCTTCACAGTGAAGTATAAGTCAGATGGATCCATTTAGAGGTATTGTTGAGAACCAACTTAATAGCCCGATATACAATACTAATTGTTATATTATACTAAGAAATATAGATACAATACAACAATAAACACGCTGATATATAGGTTTGTTCGCACACAACACTTTTACAGTTACATATAGATAACAACATAGATATAAGATTACAAGTACACATAGTTTCCTAGCATTTAGAGTATGCCAGCCACTCCTCAAATCTCAATTCCTGAATATTTGTCTACCTTCATTTGTCTACCTTCTCTACACCATTCCTCTCAAATTTATACAAGTCACCCTAATAACTTCCTTATAATTATCCTTATTTAAAATACTCATGTTTTATTTCCTAAATACCCCTGATATCTAATAGGTACAAAGCAAGGCTGGTAGCCTAAGGATGTATACAAACTTATGGGGTGGATTATCAAGAGACATTTGCACCAGTGGCAATGACGAATACAATAAGGGTACTATTATCCTTGTCAACAAACTACGGCAAGACTTTGCAACAATTTGATGCGAATAATGCCTTTCTATATGGAGACTTTGAGGAGGAAATCTATATGCAAGTTCTACCTGGCTTTAGCCTAAACCTAGAAATAAACCAAGTGTGCAGGCTGAAAAATGCATTGTATAGGCTTAAATAATTTTCTCATGCATGGTTTGGAAGATTTAAAAGCAATGTTGAATCTTAAGTACAAACAAAGCCAAGGTGACCATACATTTTTTATCAAGCACTTGGCTTCAAGGGGAGTCACCATGTTGATAGTCTATGTGGATGATATTATAGTAACTGGAGATGTTCCGGATGAAAAGGAAGCCCTTTGAAAGTATTTAGCAAAAGAATTAAAATACTTCTTGGGAATAGAAATAGCTCAATCCAAAGAAGGGATCTTTATTTCATAGCAGAAGTATATCCTTGATATGTTAGAAGAAACATGGAAACTTGGCTGCAAACCATCATACACGCCTATCGAGCTAAATCACAAACTAAGAGATTCTATGGAAGGAAAACCAATTGACAAAAGCATGTACCAACGACTGGTAAGGAAACTAATTTATCTATCACACACTCAGCCTGATATTGCATATGTGGCGAATGTGGTAAGCCAGTTCATGCAAAATCCTAAGGTTGTTCATCTCTATGCAGTATATAGGATTCAACAATATCTAAAAAGAAATCCAGGAAGAGGGATCCTATTCAGAAAAGGCACTAGGATGGAAATAGAAGCATACACAAATACTGATCATGCTGGCTCTGTTACGGACAGAATATCAACATCAGGGTATTGTATCTTTCATGGTGGAAATTTGGTAACTTGGAGGAGTAAAAAATAGCTGGTTGTAGTAAGATCTAGTGCAGAGGCAAAATTTCGTTCAATGGCACAAAGCATTTGTGAGTTATTGTGGCTCAAGATTAACCTAAAAGATTTTAAGATTAAATGGGAGACTCCAATGAAGCTTTATTGTGGCAATAAGTCTACAACATAACTCATAATCCAGTCCAACAAGACAGAACTAAACATGTGAAAGTTGACAGACATTTCATAAAGGAGAAGCTTGAAAGTGGATTAATTTGTACCCCCTATATTTCTACAAAAGGCCAATTAGCATATATTCTAACTAAATGATTGACAAGTTCGGCATTTCAAAAGATTGTAAGCAAGCTAGGGATGGAAAATATCTACTCCCTAACTTGAGGGGGTAAAGGGGTAGACGCAAATCAGGGATTGATTGAAATCCCAGGATTTTCAAGAATAGTTGTAAATTGATAGTTACCTGACTTCTAGATGTAATTAATAGTTTCCTGATTTCTAGGAGGTCAAACTTTCCTAGAATAGTCATTTCATTCTGTATAAAGATTTTGTATTCAATCCTTTTTTGAAATGAAGAAAATAACATAACCTTTCTTCAGATTCTCGTCTTTGACCACTTGATAAAGGCTAGAGACAAGGGACATATCATATAGTAAGTACATCTTCCTTTGTTTTTTTTTTTTCTTTTAGCCTTGGAATAATTTTCATGTGCTTCTACTTTTTGTTGACGCATTTCATTCTCCATATTGTCAAAAATGCAACTTGGCTTAATAAATTATATGTTGTAGTAAAAAGAATGTACCGGTGACTTTCTTGCAAGTTTTGCAATTGTTGCCTTAACATTGCTGCCTCCCTTTGCCAAAACTAGAAAATGAAAAAGCAAATTACTGTTCACTTGGATATTAAAGGCACTGATGACTGATGCTTAATAATTATAATGATCATATCTCAAGTATGTAGTTTATGTCTGGCCAAACGCGCATGTGAAAGCTGATTTAAGAAACTTATACCTTTACTTCAGAGGTTGAACTTCCAAGTTGATGATGTTCCTCTTTTGTTTTCTTGTATCGTTCAATTGTTGATTTCATGCTGGATGGAAGATGTCATTCAAAATGCGTGAGACTTGTGCTCTGGTGATTGTGAAATGTCAACATATGATAAATTTAGGTACCTACTTTGCAGATAAATGAATAAAGGAAGAAGGTAGTGAGTCATTCACAGTGACTAGTGTATGAAACCATTCTTATCTAATCCATTTCCTCCACGTCTTATAGGACCTTCATGCTCGTAATCTTCTAAAGCTTCAGGGAACAAGCTTGCACAACTTCTCTTAGGAAGATTTATGTATGGTCTAGATGCATTTTTTAAAGTAGTAAAATTAGTTTTTATGTGCTATCTTTACACTTCAGCAACCTCAAAATATATAACTGCCTGTCTTTTGCTTTCTTAGGGGAAGGTTTGTGAGTGGAGTAAATGTAATGTAACATAAGAAGTACTCCAGTTCAGTGGTATAAATTTGACCTTTTTTTTTCATTTTCATTCCAATATGCAACTGTCTTGTCAGAAAAAGGCCATCTAAACTGACCATTGTCATTTGTCTACCATAAGTATGTCAATCATTTGAAAGAAGGAAAAGATTCACCATCTACATAATTTCTTGCAATCAATCCTACTAGAATAACCAAGTCAAGTTCAAATTGGAAAAGATCGGTTTTCTTGTTTAGCAGGAGTAGCTGACTATAATGTAGTGTTATATATAGTGCAGTCGGGAAAGAGAAACATTCTGTTTAGTTTTTGGCACTCAATTAACATATTTTCTTCTTGGTAAAGCTTCTATATGTCCTCTATGCAGTACTTGCTTTACTTTGAAGTATAGGGCTTACAGATATGCTCGTGAGAGATCTATATCTCTTTGTCCTCTGGCAAAGTTATCATATTCTGGGAAAAGGTTAGTGTTGGGGATTAGGATGTATATGCATTGTTGGAGTAATACCATTTTACATGGCCTGCACGAAAAATATGGCTATTGTATTTTGCTTAAGTAACGGAAAGAACTAGCAGGGTCTTATTCTATTTGGCATTTGATGATTGGCTGTTGGTTGAGTTTACTTACATGACCAATTTACGAAAGTATGTAGTAGAAACTGTGAAGTCACTAGATACAGCAGCATGTCAATTAATAATGAAAAATAGAACCGGCATTTTGTGCAGAGAACTATCTTTAAGTCTAGCCACCTTATGCTTAATTCAGTTCTGGCCATATATGCAGCCAAACATGTTCCTCTTCATAGTTTCATCTATCTTCTGAGAGGCATTCTTGTCTACCATCTATATTCTCAACAGAACCTAGACTTTTAAGAGGGAACTTCTACAGCTGATAATTCATCATATAGACATTAGTCTTGAAGTTTGTGCTTGGTTTTGGAACAGAATGAGGAGGGAATGAAAATAGGTCGAGTGAAAATGATACAGTACAAATTAATTTTCTGCTTCTATGTGGATATCCTATAAATAAGAGAATGAAAGTGCGGGGAAAACACAATTACAAATTCAGTATTCACCCATAGTTTGTATTGTGATGATATATAAGAAGGATAATTATATAATCTAAAAAATGCTATAGTTGTCTTCAGTTGATGAATGATTTTAGTATGATCACACCTTGCTTATTTTCATCCTTTCTGAAAATTGTTATTCTTAGCTTTTGTAATATGACATTTATTCCTTTTTTTTGTCCCTCTCAATTTCATTTTCCTGTTTATCTATATCATGAGTAGTGTTATGTTTTCCATTACAAATTTGCTTTCTATTACTCAGTTGGGACAAAACCAGTCTTTTTTTCCTTTTCTAATGATAGTGCACAGGGATATAAATGAGGCCAGTAGATAGTTTATACTACTGTCTTATCTGCTATGTGCTGACTAGTCTGACTACAGATTTTCAAACCCTATGCGTGATTTTAACCCTAAGATCCCCTGGATTTTGACTTGGAGTTATAGCAGGTAAAGTTATCATACAGCTAAACCAACATTAATATTTTAGGTGGCATGGTGAATGGCAAAATTTTTAAATTTTGAGCATAATAAATCAATATCTTTATGTTATCTGGAATATAAATAACACATATAAGTCTCAAGTTTTTTCTAGTACAAATATCTTATAAATATATTTTTTAGTATTTATGAACTTACAATGTACCACCTTAAGGTTTCTTAAATCTTCAGATTTCTATTAAATATTATGAAATTTTATAAACATTATGCTACCTTCAATAGAGTAATGCTATTTTCATAACTCACTATCTCACTACAAAGCATGATACCCATTACATCACATCAAACTTCAATTTCTCCTAACATGACACATTGTGAGTTTGTGAATGATATGTTTTGTAAGATAAGCATTTTTCTTTCAATATAGCTTGTATACATGCATACTTTTTTGTAATATTGAATGCCTTTGTGAAATTTATGAAGAGTATTATTCTTTTTAACAGCATTTCTATCACCTGCTAGATCGTTTGCTCACAGAGTGAAGATATTATGAAAAAGTTGTATCTTGTTCCCTTATTTCACTAATAAATTAAAAAAAGAAAGATTAAATTATCATTTTAATTTTTTGAAATATTCTCAAAAATTTTAATTTGATCACCATTAATTATTCTTTCCCTAAATGTTGTTTTCCAATATGAATTTTTTTGAGAATTTCTTTTTTCAGGTTGGTCTTAAAAATGATTAGTTTGATTGAATGACTAAATTTAAAAAGAAATCATTTGATAAATTGAAAATTTAAAAATGATTAAGATAATAATTGACATTTAAAAAATAATATCTACTATTAGATAATTCTATGTGAGTTTATCATTATTTAAGTTGCCATTTTTTATGACGAAAATAACATTTTGATTTTTTTTTCCGTTTAAATTATGTTATATATGAGTAATTTACTCAAACATTAGTTTTGCACATGGTTTGTATAGAGTTACATTATTTTTTAAAAGAAAGAAATTGCAAACAAGATATTAGTATAACTTTACTGGGAGAATTTCATAATTTTATAGAGATATTTATATAAAGGTAATCCGTGCTTACCTTTATTATACAAAAAAAAAGACTATAAAATTAACTAAAAAAATATTCCGTTGGGTTGGTTTGGAGGATAAAAATATTTAACGTCAATGAAATTATATTTTATTCTCGTATGCTAATACTATAATAGTAACAATTTGTTTAATAGTTAGCAATTTCTTTAAAGCAAGTTAAAAGTTTAATTAATTTCTATTTGAATCATAAGTTCTCTTTTTTCTGTGTCTAAACTTTTTCATTATATTTAAATTTTAGAAATTATTTGTCAAGATTGTCTAAATAATATTTGATATTAAGTTAAGTTAAATTTTTTTTAGATAAACTAGCTATAATTTGAAATCGATTCAAACTCATTTTTATAAATTAATTTAGTTTCAAATACTTTTGAACATTTTTTCAATTGTCAAACTCCTTAATTAAAATTTTGTAGAAATCTAAGTTTGGATTTGAAATCAAAAGAATCCAGTGTTGAAATTGAAAATATAAATAATTATAAATAAATAAAAATAGACTAAATAAATATATTTTTTACTGTATTATTTTTTGCCTTTTTACCGCCTTCATTACCTCTACTTTATTCTCTTTGAATAACTTTTCTAAATAACTATTTATTATCATTATGTAGAAAATAAAATTTTGGACAAGTACTCTCAAGGATCTCTTAGAATAGATAGTCTAAACCTAACATATATGAGGGTTTAGTGCATATAGTTGAGAGGAATGTATGCTTAGATATATAACTGAAAATAAAAAAACGAAAAAATAATTTTTCAAATCTTCGCAAGTTACAACAGTAGTATACTAACCTAAAGATACACAAAAATTCAAACTAATGTTTTCAATAATAATTATCTAACTACGCATTTACATTTTATATGTAATTTATACTTGAAATGACCTCAAATTAAAAAAAAAAAAGTACTTGCATAGTTGTATGGATGTGGAGATGTAAGTAACCTGTTACTCTATCTATGTCAACTCCATCCCTTTATTTCATTCTTATCTCTGTATATGGATTATATTATTAAGATGATCTCAAGTTAAAAATCTTTTTGTAATTAGTATGATGTTCCATAATCTTAATAAAAGTGGAGATGTAAACCCAATCTCCATGCATAATAATTCTATTAGTGCTTGTCAATTCGTTTCAAATTATTTTATTTTTCATTATAAAGATTAAATCTTCAAATAACTACTTGTTAATTAAAATTTTTTTACAGATAAAAAATAACAAATCACATCTTTTTTAAAACTAAGTGTTAGAACTGGAATGTTGCAAGTTTAAATCCTTCATTCCCTTAACATTTTTTATTTGGTCATTACCTTCAACCTTACATTGTTATCTATTGACAAAAAAAATTACATTTTCCTAAAAATATTTTTTCACTCTTTTGTTATGTTATTCTAAGAATAAGAATAATCATACTTTTGGAGTAGCATTTTATTTATTTATTTATTAATAATTTTTTTAAGAAATAATTTAAAAGATTTAGAAAAATTAAAAAAATTAAAGAATTTTTGTACTTTATATATATATATATATTTTTTTTTTAATACTTGTTGTATAGATTTTTTTTTAGATTCTTTAAAATTATTTACTAAAATAAAACTATAAAATAAATAAAATTCTACTAAAAAATAAGAGTAGCATAGCAAAGCTCATATTTTAGACTTCATTCAAGCTTTTCTTTTAGGTTTCCCTTCATTGGCTTCCCGCAGGACCCCACTAGGACAATCTTCGCATTTTGCTGTAAATTGCTCTCTTCTCCTATAATTACGAATGTCAACGAGAATTCTCTCAAGTGTTGCCACCTATTTTGTAAGTTCGCAAACACAATCCCAAAGGCTAAAGCTTGGGAGAACAGAAACAGAAGGCATCTCTTTAGAAGTCGAGCAATTTGTGGGATCTAGGCATCCTTATGACCTCATAATCTGATCTTTAAAATCTCAATTCCAATATATATTTTATTTTGAAAATAATAAAATATGACAAGATTTAAGCAAATACTAGAAGTCAAGCGTACCATGAGCATTCAGGTAATGGACAAACTTTTAGCCCCCTAATGACCTAGCTTATCAAACTAAGTCTTGATGAAGACTCTATTAGGGTATCAATCTGATCGATCAGAAAAACATAATAAAATTCAATCGTAGAAGGATGTACAAAGACCGCGAAACTGACCACACAGCATTCAAAAAAGAAAATGAGAAGAACACCAAGGTGAATTTATTCTGGCAATTTATCAACTTTACTTGAAATTTATCATGAACTCTAACAATTTTTTATAATAAAAATGTTATACTTGAATAAAAAGTATTTAAAAGTATTTTTCTAATAAAGTATGTGTAAAGAAAATTATCACATATAAGATTCACAACGAATTCAAGTTTATCGTGGTTCTTACTTCAATTAAAGCATTTTATTACAAAAATTAGCTGATTGTTAGGTCAGTTATAAGCTTCATTCAAAGTTAATATCCATTCAAAGATTAGGGTATTATGTATATAGGCATAAATATTTTGTTCCAGCGGTACTATTTCTTTATTTTTCATTTTCAAATTTAATTTTGTAAGAACCAGTTCCTATTTTCTCGTTTGGAATAAATTTATGGCTTTTCTTGTTTCCGATAATTAATTGCTTAAATGATTCCATTTTCGAGATAAAGTGATGCTCTCAGCAAACAGTTTTCAAGTCTACAGTTAATTTATATAAGGAAAACAAACAGCGACTATATATTCACTAAAATTGTGCCATTGTGCTTTTCTTAAATCTATTCATATCTTCTAGCTAGATGAGGCTTAAGAAAATTGATTCAATAACACAAATTCTATTCTTTTATAAAGGATAAGAGTCATAAGACAACATATCTGCACATTTAAAGATTATATTGACTATACTAAAAATACAGTATCAGACTACAAGCTCAAGGGTCCAGACTAGTAATAAGAATCTAATGTAAAATATTATAAAGCCCTGTGAAAATTGAGAAATCGAACATCATTGGAAATGATAGGAAATGACAATGACAATATTCTATTTCAAAACAAAATAGTTTTAATTTACAAAAAATTAAAGAAATTTGAATCAGATTTGGAATAAAAAGTATTTTTAACAAGAACAAGAGATATTTAGTTATTTTTGTTATAAGATGTATACGAGTATTACATATGCATCTATAAAAGTGAATGTGATACTGTACTAGTTAAATATGCTGTCTAAAGCTTCTTCAATATTTTGGCTTGGGAGGATTATTAATTAGTTCCATTCTTATTATCCAGTAACCATATACTTTGCCTATTGATAAACATGAAGTTCCTTCTCCTCTTTAAACCAGAGTTCAATTTTGATTACCTTATTTAGTCATTCTTTAATTTAAATAATGAAGATCTATAGTAGAAAAGAGACTTTCAGAGGCGTTGTAACATTTGCACTTGAAAGTGCGTTGCATGAAATGTCTAACTGTTTAAAGTTCTAAATGACACTATCCTTACTATTATCCTGCATTACTGATGAGAGTTACAATCGTTCAATTTTGCAAACATATTCTACGTCTTCTCAAGGGTGTCAGTGTCACCGTTCAATTTCTCATTTCAATGAGAATGTTGAGACACAAGAACCAAAAAAAAAAAAAAACTAAAATAATAAATTTAAAATAATCTATTAATATAAAGTTAAGTTTTTATAACCCTGTGTACACACCAGATGCATGCATGGCTACATTTTTTATACGAGACCATTAGTCTATATAAGAAACTCAAATATTTTCTATATGGAATTCTAATTTAATTATATTTGTAGCAGAATATATGTACATGAATTGCGATATATGTCATCTCACTGAAAAGTTATTAGACATGTGCATGTAGCTATTACTTATTTACTTAATTTATCGATTTTTTTTTGTTCATTTAACTGATTTGAATGAAGCTCAAACTCATAACTCTCAATTTTGAAAGCATTAACTCTGTGGTCTTAGTTTTTTCTATTGTTATTTGTTTTAAGGGTCAAATGTTATTTGTTAGTTTATGCATACATTGATGAGTTGATTATATATATATATATATATATATAGTCAAAATATATCATTTTAATGTGAGATTAAGAGATTTACAAAACAACTTTTTGACTTTAAAAATATTAACAAATTCAGGATTCCAATCCATGACAATAACTTAAATAGCCACGCCTCCTTCTTCACTAAGAAACCCCTTGAGGTTTAATATTTACTATTTTAGTATTTCAAATATGATAGTACTGCCTAAAACTTTTATATATATATATATATTCTCAACTTGCTAAACTATATATAAGGGAAATCATGGCTGCCAATATCTATTTACTGATCATGAACTCAGAGTTTGTCACAAATCCCCATGTAATAACATTTTATGATAGAAAATTAATTTCATACATAATAAAAAATATTTTAAAAATAAAACATGTTTAAAAAGTTATTACATACAGGTTCATATAGTGAATGTCATGACCACTCTATTCACCTAGCTAGACAAGGGAAATTGACATTCTTCTAACATCTAGCTATATATATAACTCGACCACAACCAAACAAAAAAATCACATCAGTCTGATCCTGATTAGAAGCTATCCTTCCAAATCAACACGAGAATAATAGATAATCCTATCCTAGGGAACGCAAACCTAGCTATAACACCAACACTGGACTAAGTCACATTAAGGTCATTGACGAACTCCCATTGAATACTGCACTAGATATATAACAGAAGTTTATATATATGTTGCAGTAATGCCATTAAACAAATATCTTATAATCATCTTATAGAACATATATAGCACAGGTGCCGTGTGTGGATCTCTTGCGCCAGCTTCCTGATTTGTAATGTGATTGAATTCTGCACAGGCACAACTATATACCACTAAATAGTTCCAAGTTTCTTCCAGCCAAGCAACTATTCTAGTTGATTTTTAAAATATTGTGTGAGAGAGAGAGAGAGGTCTATCAAATTACGCCCCTTCCATGTCCATGAAACTATACTTAAGCATTTCAATTTCTCAACTAACGCACGAATCCTAAAACTTCTGCGTCTTTTTATTCATAATAATTCTTACTTAGTGGTTCTCAGGCTCCATAACAGATCAAAAGTTTCCTATAGTTAGCATCAATTATCCTGTGGTCGCATTTATCAAAATCGAAGCAAATTAGAGAACCAGTGCACTCATCTTAAGCTAGCAGCGAATCGATGCCGTTTCAACAAGAAATATAGCACTAAAAAAGATGCATATTTTGGTAGAGACAGTGGGGGAAAAGGAACAGATCAAGGAAAATAAGATCTAAGAGGTCAGCGTGCACTCACCTGGTGCTGGCCAAATCGTAGAGCTTGCCTGTGCTGGAGAAGATCATAACTCCTACCTCTGCATCGCACAGGATTGCCAACTCCTTAGCCTTCTTCAGCAAACCGCTCCTTCGTTTCGAGAATGTCACTTGCCTGCTCGTCGAATTGTCGATCCTCCTTATCACGATCTTCCCTCTCCCCATTTCAATAAGCCCTAACTCTCTGTCGAACAAGAATCAGATTAACGGAAATATTTTAACGAAAATTGCAAATCAAAAGATGAAAAACTGTCAACCGATGAGCTAGAGAAAGAGAAACATTATTTCTCATTTTCTTGAGAGCTTGTGTTCGGATGGAAAAGAAAATGACGGAAAATGAAAAAATCATAATCGGATTGATTTTCCGAGAAAGACAGCGAGAATCTAAAAAGATAGAAATAAAAGAAATGAAAAAGAGAGAGAGAGAGAGAGAGAGAGAGAGAGAGAGAGAGAGAAAGAGAGCTTACTGGTGAGTGGTGAACACTTCGATTATAAGAGACAAACCGAGGTTTCACAACCGTACTGAATTCACATAAGCAGCAAGAACTATATAAGGAAAGTGCATAAAACCGCTTTAGTTGGTGGAGTGAAGTCGCACATCGGCGCGTAGAAAACCACAAGTGGAATCAGCTTCTTATCCTGAGAAACGACTGGGGTTGGTTTATATGTTTTTTGAAATTAGTGCCGTCTCCCTTATGCGCCGTTGACGCGTGCGACTACGTATACGCATGCCGTAGTTTGTACCGTAGCTCCTTATTTCGGAAATCCCCCTTTCCCCGATTAATCGTAATTGCTCTTGTGTTTTCTGAAATGCCATGGAAGACTCTTAAATATGATTTACTACACTTTTGTTTAGAAACAAAATGAGTGGAAAAAATATATATATAATTCATTGGAGCATTGTAACAGCAAAAATATTACACGTGAAAATTTTCTTTGATGCTATTTCATTTTTTTTGTAAGGAAGCTAAAAAAAAAAAAAACTAAGCTGAGACAACACCAGGCAAGGGAAAACGTTAGCTTAATTTTTTTTTTTTAAATGTCACTTGTTTCAAAAGATTGAAATATTGTTTAAGTTTCCTGAAACTCCTCTCACATTGATAAAAAAAATATATTTAGAAAAAAACATTGATAAAAAATATATTATTCAATATAATATTTGTATACTTTATTGGTGATATCTTTTTTTTTTTAACTCTCTATTTCATACCGTACGTGTCCAAATCTTAGGTTATGGATACACTTTCGTACCTATCTTCTATACGATTAAGGATTATTCTTTTTAATATTTTATCATGAAGGGTTTTATTAAATTTTATAAGTTTAATACATTAAAATATATTTATTAATATAACATAATTATATACATAAAAATTATACGAGTAAATTATTTTAATTTTAACAGCCAAATCCCCTTCCTAACTATTTTTGGAAGGGGCAATTGCATATGGGATGAGGATTGAGGCACAGGAAGATTCGTAGTAATTGTAGTTATATAAATGCAAAAGGCTCCTTAATTTAGGTAAAAGCACGTGCAAAAAGTGCCCTATTATGATAGTATTTCATTATAGACAATCAGGCATCAACAACCATTATTAGCGTGGTGGAAAATATTAAATCCGAGCACGCCACAATACCTTATTAACGGAACCTCAAGGTATATTTGGTGGGGGACTATCCCACCCTCCCCTATGTTTTTTTATTTCATGGTCCCTTTTTTATTTATTGTATTATTTTATAAATATTTAAAGATATTTTTTTAAATATATCATTCTTTTCATTGTGTTTATTTTTTAATTTATAATTAATTTTTTTATTAAAAAATAAAAAATAAAACATATATATATTTTTTCAATTGGACATCTCCCATATTTGGTACTATACGTATGAGCAATGGAATATGCGCGTCAAACTCAAAGGACCATGTGGGCACAAACTCGCGGAGGACTCGCCATCCGAAGTACGATGAAGGAAAGGGTACACGCGTCACTTTTTGTGTGGAGAATGGGAAATAAAGCTTCAGAAAGATATTTCCTTTTTCTGTTTTATTTTAAGGTTTCCAAATCAGGTAATCGGTGACCGTGCCTCTGCCCACATCGGGGTTGCAAAGCACTTGATTCTTTCTTTTTTTTTCTTTTTGTAGTATAATATTTTTATCTAATTTTTTAATATTAATTAATTATTTTTTATGTCATATAATTTTTTTTAAAATTTTTTATTTATAAAAAAATATATTTAAAAAAATAATAAATAATAATATAAAAATTTTAAAAAATATATGAAATAAAAAATAATTATTTAATACCAAAAAATAAAAAATAAAAATAAAAAATAAAAAATATGAAAGGTGAAAGGTGAAAATAAATAATTATAAATAACTTGGTATAAAATTATAAATGAGTTGGTAATTTGATATAAATAACGTATTTGGATCCCGTGCAGTTAGAATTTCGACTGCACGATTTTCAGTTGAAGTATCTTGGCCGTCCAAAATTGATTGGACGGCCAAGATCGGTTCAGAATTTTTTTTTAAAAATTTGTCTTGAAAAATGTGTAACAAAAAAATTAAAAAAAAAAAGCTAATTTGAATCTTGGTTGTCCAATACAATTTTGGACGGCCCGGATCCAAATGCATCCTGTGCAGTCAAGGGTGACTGCACAGGATTCGAATCCATAAATAACTATAAAAAAATTAGTCCACATTTTTCCAAAATGACCCAACTTGTCTAAAATGACGTCTTTTCACTCGCCACGTAAGACCAGCAACTCATCACATGTTAAGGACCATCAAGCTGGTAGCACGGGATGTTAGCCAATAGCTACAACCAAAATAATTTAAAGGAACAAAAGTTGTGGGTCCCACAACCACAACTCAAATTTTATTATTATTCCGTGTTGTAATTGTCAAATGTAACTAAAAATATTTATTATATAGTTATTTTTAACCAGCTAGTCTACAGAGTGGGCTTGATTAAGTTTTTCAATCCGTTCAGTTTTAACGGGACAAATTGGTCCTGCCTCTACCTAGAGGATGGGTCAAGGGAGGTCGAGACTAATCAACTCATTTGACAGCATTATAAATAGCCACCTTTTGTCTAAGTGTTGTTTTTCTATTATATTAGAAAGAATAATTTTTTTATTTACTTATTTTTAGATAAACATTGAGTTTTTTTTAATATTTTGAAAGCATACATCAGATTTTTTTTTCTTTCTATCTCAAGCACTATTGCTCTTTGTTGAGTAACTATGCATTACAATTAGAAATGATCATGGGCCAGGTATATCCATGGATATACTTGACCCAACCTATTTACTTAAGTACTCATATCCAACTAAATAATACTGCAAGCCTATTTTAATAACTCAAGCCTAAGCCTATTATAAGGAAATTTATTAGGCCAGGCCTGGACTAGTGGCCTGGACACTAGTCTTAGGTATCCAACCTAGTACTCATTTGCAAGACTGCTCCAGTGTCCAAGTCACAATGTTCGCAACGTCACCAGTCTTCAGTTCCCCGACATCTATTCTCTCCCTTCTCCATCGACTTGTTTTCTTGTCGTGCCATTCTGTCCCTACAGAAACCAAAGAAGCCATTTTCTTCCCCGTCAACTTGCTTTCTCGTCGCCACTGTCCAGTGTCCACAGGTAATCTCCTCTTTCCTTCTTCAATGGGTTATTTGAGTCTGAATTTTGGGATTTCTCTTATGAATTTGGGAAAAATCATTGGGTGATTGCCATGAGATTTGGGGTCCTTTGCTTCTTTCTATTATGCTCTGTTTTGGAACTATAGTATTCTCTATTTTGGGATTTCTCCCCTTCCATTCCTTTGTGTTGTTATCTGTTGGGATTTTAGTTTTATAGTGTCCACATTGCAGAGAGACCAAAACTGTCATATAGTGGCTGATGGTAGTAGAATAGAGACACCAGCAACTAGCCTTCTTCCCCCTATTTTGCAGTGAATAATAAAGATGATGAATGATGATGGTTAATTATAGAAGGAAAGCATCTGACTGAAGGTTTCAAAAATGTTATTTTAGTTCTACAAACACGTATCAGTGTTTAATTTATACGGAGATATACTATTAGTAATAGTACAGAAAGGTGAAAAAGGGGAATAACTTTGCTGTTATTTCTTAGAGAAATTGTGAAAATGACCTCTACAACATCTAATTAATTAATCCATGTAAAATTAATGTTATTTTAGAAAATAAACTTGTAGTTATTATAGATTAATTTAAGAGAGGTCAAAAAGATTATCTATTCAAGAGAGTCACTTCTTAGAGAAAACAAAACTCTACTTTCATAATCAAGTCAAACAGCTTATCATTTTTAGATAAATTAGAGACCTTGAAGACAATGGAACTTATATCACCAGGATGCAGACAAAGTATAAACCTCTGTTATTCTAAAGTTTTAATAAAACAAATATACAAGTCAGCAAAGTATTGAAGTAAATGAAACAGGTTTTGTGCTGCATTCATATGGAGACTGAGTTTCTATGGCATAGTCATAATCGCCATATTCCTTCCTATAATCAGATAAAATTATGATATCTTAAATGTCACAATTAACAAGCATAACTTTGTGTTCAATCAAAACTTTTGATTGTTCTTGTCCCCTTCAATAATTGGATAACAAATCAAGTCCTCAATTGAAACTTAGCAGTATAAAGTTCCTTGTTATTTTCTTTTTTTATTGGTTTTAAGGATTTAGAAAGCTAATGGCCAAGAAAGAAAAATCTTTAGAATGATGTAGTTATCATTTTGGCTAAACACGGTGTAACAGAACTTATTGGTTGACTAAAACTCAAACTTATAGTATTGTGGTAGATATACTTGTCTTGTGACAACCTCTATAAATACCCATGAAAATTACCAACCATAGATCAAGCCCACATAACCATAAGATTAAAAACAAGGGACAGAGAGTGAGAGAAAGGTGCATAACAGAATGAAGGGCTTTTGGAAAAAGGGGTTGGGTAATTAAGGCGCTGTAACAGGCATGTATAAGTTCAATTCTTAGAATATTATGGGGTTTATGTTCTACCACTTAACTATAAATCTAGTTTTATTTGCTTGTTATTACTTGAACACAACATCTGTTCAATGTTCTGACCCAGAAGATGTTTTTTGTAGAAACTAAAGGATGAATTGATTAATATAAAGAAACCTATGAAAAAAGAACTTCAGGTTAGTCTCTTAACTCCCTTTAATCTTGATTTGTCATTTATATATGAAACTGCAAATTATATCCAATGTTGTAGCATATGTTTGCAAAGAAACATTATCAACTTAATACAAAGAAAAAGTTGAGAATTGATGTAACTATTAGGTGGAATTCAACTTTTTTTATGCTTGGTCATGCCATTTCTTATAAACAAGTTTTACAGCATTGAGGGCAGTGCAATAATACTTTTAAGAATTTCGTACTTTTTGAAGAAGACTGGGAGAAAGTTCAATTGCTTCATCAATGTTTAAAGGTTTTTTATGATGTCACGTGCATGTTTTCTGGTATCAAGTATCCCACTTCCAATACATATTTTAAAGGTGTGTGGAAGGTACATACTCACTTGTTGAAAGAAATGTCAGCCCCAAATGATTTCATGTTTGACATGGTTTCGAAGATGAAAGAAAAATTTGACAAATATTAGGCTGATTACAATTTAGTCTTATGTTGTGCTACTGTCTTAGATCCTCAGTGCAAGTTGAGATATTTGGAGTTTTATCATAATAAAGCATATGGTAACTTGGATCGACTGACACGTGTTGTTGACACACTTAACAATTTGTATGATGAGTACAAGAAGTATTTTTCCTCCACACCACCAATAACTGGGGCTAGTAGTAGTGGTAGTGAGGATTTGTGTACTAGAACTAATGATTCTTTTGATGAATATGAAGATTTCTTGAATTCAAGGTCTAGTCAGTATGAGAAATCACAGTTGACTCAATATTTAAATGAAGGGAGTCTAGACATTCGAGGTGAAATTGACATTCTTAAATTTTGGAGGACAGCTTCAGTGCAATTTCCTATTCTTGCATCAATGGCTCGTGATATATTGACTATACCAATATCTACAGTTGTATTTGAGTCAACTTTTAGTATTGGGAAGAAAGTAATATGTCCTTCGAGAAGTTCATTGAAGCCAAATGCCATTCAAGCATTGATTTGTCTTGAGGAATGGATTCGTGCTGCAGATGGTAACCTTTTATATATTTTTTTAATTCGTTGATTATTTATGTACCGAATATTGGTGAAGTACTTGATCTATTAATAATTTTTTTAATATTTGCAGTTAACTTGAGGGATGAGACTGATGGATTAGAATCGAGTAGTAATGATGATAATGACATGGATGTACAAGATTTAAATTTTTGAGGTGAAATCTTGATATATTTGATCATCATTCACACTTGTATATTTCTTAGTATATATGATTTTGTAACTATTTTTATATCCCAAAAAATATTGCTATTATTATTTTATTAAAACATAAATTACAAGTACAAAAATAAAAAGAAAAAAAATAACTAGTATAATGGGTCAAGTCCGGACTTTATCCATGGACTTGGGTCTAAACCTAACCCATAAATATGAGCCAAATATGAGGCGGGCTTGAGCTTGAGTCGAAACCCACACACATAAAACCCATTAAACTTAGGCCCAAGCCTAACCCGACCCGTCTCATGAATAGATATACATATGATCTCTTGAACCACTTTAATTCCTTGGTTTAAACAAGCTTATAATTTGCATACACATGTGCTTGTATGATATATCTTGCGTCCCATTGACAAGAACCTATGCATTCTACGGCTTATGAAGAAAGATGCTTTAGAATTGCTATTCCTTATTGTCTTCCATTTTTTCCTTCAATTATTGTGCCAAGTTTTGCTATCCGTCACTATTCCTTATGCATATCTTCTCTTTCCTCTTTGTAATTAAGGCTAAAGAAATTGATTTGTGAGACCAACCAAGATGAACCCAAGTTCATTTAATTATGAGTAATTGTTCATAAAAAAAATTGTCATATATATCTCTCACACACACACATATATATAGAGGAGATGTATCTTATGAGAGTGGTGGTTTATTATAAAAGATGAGAGGAGTACACACACACACAGAGGAGATGTATCTTATGAGAGTGGTAATTTATTATGAAAGATGAGAGGAGTACACACACACACACACATATATATATAGAGGAGATGTATCTTATGAGAGTGGTGGTTTATTATGAGAGATGAGAGGAGTAATTAATGACCGTTGGATCAAAAATCAATAGTTCAAATTGCTCATTAAAAGTCACGTGAGTGACACATGTATTTTTAATGAGTAGTCATATGCGAGGCATGCGACTTTTAATGAATAATGTGAGCCATTAATTTTGATCCAACGGTCATTAATTATTCTTTTCACTTTCATAATAAACCACTTTTCTTATAAGATACATCCCCTATATATATATATATATATATATATATATATATAATAATTGTTCCTTAAAAAATGTTCATACTGTCCTTTCTATTTTATATATTCATCATTCACATGTATTCTAC